>CANNZV010001581.1:0-143695 GCA_947561585.1 Caprella mutica | reverse complement strand
ATGGTGAGTTGTGAGTTGTATGGTGTGTTGCATGGTGAGTTGTGAGTTGTATGGTGTGTTGCATGGTGAGTTGTGAATTGTATGGTGTGTTGCATGGTGAGTTGTGAATTGTATGGTGTGTTGCATGGTGAGTTGTGAGTTGTATGGTGTGTTGCATGGTGAGTTGTGAGTTGTATGGTGTGTTGCATGGTGAGTTGTGAGTTGTATGGTGTGTTGCATGGTGAGTTGTGAGTTGTATGGTGTGTTGCATGGTGAGTTGTGAGTTGTATGGTGTGTTGCATGGTGAGTTGTGAATTGTATGGTGTGTTGCATGGTGAGTTGTGAATTGTATGGTGTGTTGCATGGTGAGTTGTGAATTGTATGGTGAGTTGTGAATTGTATGGTGTGTTGCATGGTGAGTTGTGAATTGTATGGTGTGTTGCATGGTGAGTTGTGAATTGTATGGTGTGTTGCATGGTGAGTGGTGAGTTTTATGGTGAGTTGCTTGGCGACTGGTAAATTTTATGGTGAGTTGTATGTGACTAGTTTAATACAGTGTGACTAGTTAAATAGACTACAGTGTGACTAGTTAGGTTATCTTCAGGGTGACTTTAGATACAGTGTGTTTAGTGCATGTCACTCCCTATGCGTCTGGGTTAATTCTCCGTTGCGTCAGAAAGACGCTCATGCACCCTGCTCTGGCCATGTGGTCATGGGTCTGCGTCCAACAGACGCTCTTATGCGGGGAGGAGCCTGTGTGCTGGCTATTATTTAATATACCTCCCCCCTCACCTTCCCTATCTTACCAAAACTTTAATACTGATTGAACTTTTAGAGCATATGAGTTATAGGGAAACATTATCAAAATTATGAATTGATATCATTCATCAATAATTATTATGAATAATAACCTTAATCCACCTTAATGCTTTTTATAAAATGTCAATATAAACATTGGTTTCTACATTCTTACAAAATAAAACCGCGCAAAGAACACGCGTTATACACTGAATACCGCCAAGATATTTTTATGCCGAAGTAATATGTTATCATGGGGTGTAGGTTATAAGAGCCTCTCCCCTCCCCCCTCAACTGGTCATGAGCCCCCCCCCCCTTGTTTTTGTAATCCTTATTTACCTATATTAATCAATCCTTATTGACACTTTTGTAGTTCATTACTGATTAACATAAAATATATGTATATGTAACCCCCCTGCCATGTCATTAAACAATCATGAAGTGTGCAGTACAACAAAATAGCGGTACAACAAGCTACATTAGCAACTTTCAGTTTTTTCTATTTAAGTAGTTCTTCATTTGTTTAACTAGGTAAATAAGAATTAAAAAACAGGGAGAGGGCTTATGACCTAGGGGGCTCATGACCGGGGGAGGGGGGGGCTATTGAACGTACTCCGTTATCTTGAGCTCTAAGGTAAACTATTCTATTATTTCAAAATAACTCACTAAAAATATCAAATATATTGCAATTACTATAGGTGATGTCCTATAGTAACTCAACATTAAATTCAAGTTTTCATTCATATCACAATATTCAAAGAAGGAATACTGAGTATGTATATAAGCATTTTTATTCCAGACAGTTTACTCATCATATGATAGATCGATCGAATTGTAATATAAGGATAAGGATAAGGATAAGGATAAGGATATTTATTGAAGAAAAGTAAATAAAAACAATACAGTTTTTATATACTAATAGGTACTCACCATATATCATCACTGTATTAAAAAGATTTTGAATGAAAATTGTGATTGATATTCGAATACATAATACGTACATTTTTGTTAAATAAATTCAAAACTATGCATACAAATTAATGCTAACTGTATTTGTTTTAGTGATGCATAATAAATAATTAAATATTAAATTTTAGTAAGGGTTTTAACGTCTACTTTATAATCAAGGGCCATATCGCTGATGATATAAGGAAATTAAATACAAGGAACTGGATGAAGGCGTCAGAAAGGAAAGTGGCTCCGTGAGCAAAATCAACATCCACCGTATGGGATAAAACTCATGGATGCAGAAAAGCTACCTGATCGGTGAATGCAAAAAAGCACACAAGTTCAGATTTTAACTGTTCAGAAATTGTAATATTATTGCACCCTTCAATATATGTAGATCACCGCTGCGATATTTGTGAAGATAAAATATTTAGTATGGCAATTAAAAAAGAGAAACATATTTTTTTAGAATAAAGGGTAAGCTCCGATTTATCGGATAGTTCCACATTTTCGGTCATGTAAGTTAAAATACATAATCTAATATTTTTTCTAGATATTATAATTGGTTCAATGTCCACCAATTAAAATATTAAACAAAATGTAAAACTATATATTTTATTATAAAATGACCCCATTCCTTGTTGAGTGCAACGATGCACTTTAATTCACTAGGACTTTATGGAAAATTTATTATTAAAAAAATATGGTACCTATGCCATCAAGGAAATAAATAAGTTATTAACTGGAACTGTCACTTTATTCGGTGATTCAGAAATTATTATGACTTATTCCAATGAAGACAATATTGTGCTATTTTGGAGAAAAAATAGAGTAGGTACTACCTGTAATGAGCTATTTATTGAATTAATTAAATTATTGAATTAGAGTTGTCCCATCACGCCACTATTCATACGCCATGATTTTAAATAAGTTATCATCGAAAATCTAATATCTAAATTTTTAACTGGTAGTATTAAATCCATTCATATTAGTATAATAATCAATATGATTATATATTCCATTGACCATTCCTACTATGCAATCATTACTTTAAATAGGAACGTACACAGGCAAGAGTGGGGGAGAGGGTGGGGGGTTTCGCGCCCCTTCTAGAAGTGTACATACA
The DNA here is from genome assembly GCA_947561585.1 of Caprella mutica. NCBI lineage: Eukaryota > Metazoa > Arthropoda > Malacostraca > Amphipoda > Caprellidae > Caprella > Caprella mutica. The sequence continues at coordinate 140,844 of CANNZV010001581.1, read as the reverse complement.
CAGTGACATCGTGACTCATGGCATCTCTATTATCTGTTATTTGGATCTTATATCTTAAGGATTCATAGAATTACCATAATGCATTCAATAAACGACTAATATATTAATGCTTATATGAAATAGTTAACCATAATTTCATGAAGATGTTTTCCAGTAGTTTACACGTGTGCGTCAGGTACTTGTGTACACTATTCTACACGTCACAACTTATGTATACAGTTGAACTTCCAATGCAGCGGCTTAAGCGGCTACAGCCATACAGTTGTAGCCGTCGAAATGCTTTCCAATGCTACGATCGACTGTAGCCGCTCTACTACCGTCAGTTTCACTTAATTACTTAAATTATTAATTAATTAATATATTAATATTAATTAATTAATTTATATTGAAAATTAATGCAATACCAAAGATACCTCAATTAACAGCAAACTTTGTCTGTTATTAACGCTTCATTTATTTACCGTCCACAAATAAAAGGGAGCTGTAAAAATTACTATTAGACGCAGCAGCTCTAGCCGATGGCCTTAAAGGTACGTTTTGCATGCAGCGATCTTCAATCAGCGATCGTCGCCCGGAAATTATCAATAATATACTGCTAAGTTATTATGTAAAGCTTTAACTATCGTATTTGATGTTGATATTTGACCAACATCACTGTTGGTCCTGCTTCATACCCTTTACGAGCTTGCACAATCTCGAGATTGTCGCGCATTTTCAATGAATCTAAAAGCGCATATATTATTGTCGTGACTGTACATATGTATATCGGGTATATGTATGTGAGTCGCAAATGTACGTATACACAAACCCCCCTGTCAGGTTATTGAACAATCATGAAGTGTGCAGTACAACAAACTAGCGGATACAAAAACTACATTAAACAATTTAATCGAATTAGGGATTGCATCATACTAATAACTAGAAGAAATAAAAAAATAAAAAATGAAAGAAAAAAATCAATTTTAAGGCAGAGGTGATGTTGCATATATACACATACTATTTCACAAATAGAAAAGGAGTGGAGTAAATGATTACACTGAGAAAAATGAATTATCCATTTAACTCTGTGCTTATATTTATTTTTAGACTGATATTTATAAACGACTGTGAAAAAAAAAATATTGGTGAAAAAAAAATATTAATTTTGGTCCTCTAGTTCCTTTGAGTCTGAGGTTGACCAATGAGCATGCTTAAATATGTAGATGTATGTGAGTTTGTACAAACAGTTCATTTGGTTGGCTTGAGTGAATGAAATATCGCCCTTGAAAAATTAACGACACCCCTTTTAACTTTCATTACCAGATTAGGACGTCATTCTTGAAATTAAGAAGACGAATGTATGGTTACATTTTAATTAAAAAATAAAATAGTTAGATTGTATTAACAATGAGATAATGATTGTAAAATTACTATATGAATATGCTTATATAAACATATTGAAGTATATAAAATATTTTAGGTAATGGAATTTTAAAGACTACATTATTGATAGATATATACCTACTCATCCAGCATACAGTAAAACTATTACATGCTTATAATTTATTACATTAATAGATTCGGATGATATATTGTAATGAGCTTCATAGTTAGTTAGGCATGATGTAATTCGTATTTCTTCCATTTTTTTGATGAAAAAACTATTCGAATTAGTATTACCTAACGGATGATTGTAGGACATAAGCACCCCCCCCCCCCACACACACACACACACACACACACCCAAGGTACCTAGTTACACTAGTTAGGTACCTAGATACACAAGTTAGGTACCCAGATACATTAGTTAGTCATCTAGATACACTAGTCGGTTACCCCCCTGGGAAATAAGTCCTCCCGGTCACCCCTCTCCCCCCTTGTTTTTTAATCCTTATTTACCTAGTTAAAGAAATGAAGAGCTACTTAGATAGAAATAACTGAGAGTAACTACCTAAGCAGGTATAACTGAGAGTAACTACCTAAGCAGGTATAACTGAGAGTAACTACCTAAGCAGGTATAACTGAGAGAAGCTACCTAGATAGAGATAACTGAGAGAAGCTACCTAGATAGAGATAACTGAGAGAAGCTACCTAGATAAAGATAACTGAGAGTAACTACCTAGCTAGAAATAACTGAGAGTAGCTACCTAGATAGAGATAACTGAGAGAAGCTACCTAGATAGAAATAACTGAGAGTAACTACCTAAGCAGGTATAACTGAGAGAAGCTACCTAGATATAAATAACTGAGAGTAACTACCTAAGCAGGTATAACTGAGAGAAGCTACCTAGATAGAAATAACTGAGAGTAACTACCTAAGCAGTTATAACTGAGAGAAGCTACCTAGATAGAGATAACTGAGAGAAGCTACCTAGATAGAGATAACTGAGAGAAGCTACCTAGATAGAGATAACTGAGAGAAGCTACCTGGATAGAGATAACTGAGAGACCATACCCTATGACCTACACCCTTGGTTACTTAGGTACACTGTAGTTAGTTGCACGAGTTACTTACCTAGGTACACAATCTGCGGGACTATAGAGGTGTCGTGTCCAGGAAGGTATAACGTGCACACACTAGTTACACTAGTAACAATGCCTTTGAGATCTAAAAAAGGAATTGCATTGCTTGTCAATAGTTGGATAATAAGGTTAGATATCGATATCTAACCTTCCTTAGTACCAACCATGGAACTTATTACTCTGTTGCACTATACCTACTACCTTCATTGTTTACACTAATTCTTCTGAAACATAAAAACTGTAAACTTTCATGTTCGAAAATAATATAAACTTCATTATATTCTGTTTTTAAAAATTATTTTCACTATAGCGGTAAATAACACAAATTATTATGACTTATAATTTATAAATAGTTTATTTATTTGTTACACTAAATGAACTATAGTTTAATGACCTGGTAGGGGAGTTGGGGGGCGGCACGCCCCCCGATATACATATACTTTATGTTTAATCAGTAATGAACTACAAAAGTGTCGAGAAGGATTAAAAAATATAAGTAAATAAGGATTAAAGAACATGGGGTTTCGTGACCACTGACCGGGGAGGGGAGGGGGTTATGACCTACACCCCCTGCCATTAACCATAGTGCTACCCTCCCCAGTCCCCCTTAACCCCTCACTTTCCGAGTACTATGGGTATCCGATCCCATAAGTTTTAACTAAAAGACTGTTGTTACTAGGTACCAAGTTACTAAAGTATAGCCGTATAGGGAAAATAACCAAAAATATTGTACCTATATATAGAGTAAGTACTGAGTTATCGAACGGTTCCAGTTTTTCGAACAAGTAAAAAAGGTTATTATGAGTATAAAATAATAATTAAAATACATATTTTACGTGCTCGAAAATGTAACCGTTCGATAACTCGGAACTTACCCTAATTAGTCAGCTATCTAAATTGTACATAACTAATCAATATTCTTATATCAAAATATTTATTTAAATTTAATAACAAATATTTCAATCGAATAATTAAACTAGGTAGTATGAACCATATCATAGGTAAAATGGTCATCACTCATCAGTATAAAATTTACTCAATATATCACAAATCGTCATTCAAATAACAGTCACAATAATACATCTTTTTATCTAGATTTTGATTTTATATATTTCAATAATATTTTTTAAGTGCATTTTCCCCAAATCTGTATATCCCTATATAGTATTATACGCTCAAACATCATCTCACCCCCTCCCTCCCCCTCTATCAGTAGTTTTTAGGTACCTATCGTAATGTTTAACAAATTAATGAGCCTAGAACTGCAAATAAAAGCTATAGTCTATGACTCTATACCATTGTCAAATGGTCTCTGTATTGCTATAACCAAATTATATTCAAATGTTGAACTAACATTTAATTATTATTGGATATGATTATTCTAGAATCTTAAATAACAAATATTTCAATCGAATAATTAAACTAGGTAGTATGATTACAGAGAGAAAAAATAATGTTTTTAACTGTATACTTCTATTTCTTTATAAACTGTTATTTTATTTACAAATTTATATATACTATACATTCGTGTTAACATCTAATGTAATTCATTGTATTAGTTTCTGGTCATTCAAAGCTTGAATGTTTGTAAATAGGTTTGTTCTCATACAGTCACTTGGGGTGGACTTGCGTTTAGTAAACCACTGTCTATCTGTGTATCATATTTACACATTCTACCAAACGTTTGTAATTAAACTCATTTGTTTTCTCTTTCTTTTTAATGTAAAAATAGAGTCTTTGAAGGGAGTGTCTCACTAATTTAACTTCCCCCCCCTCCCCGTAAAAACCCCGCAAAATTCAAATTTTATTAAAATCCCTATTTCTCTCTCATTATTTGACATAGAGACATATGGTTCGTTTCATTTTGTTCAAAAATTTTCACTCTACAATTATTTAATAGTCCTTTCATCAAATTCGCATTCTCAAAAAAAATGATAACATAATTTAAAAAAAAAATACATTTTTAAATGTGGTTACATTCTCCCATAGACTTTTTTGCACGTTGTGGAATAACATTCCAACTGACCGTAATTCCACGTGAACTAGGATGAAATAATCATAAATCAATAATTTTCTCATTTTGATAACCATTTCAAGAAAAAGCAGGAGTATATAGTACTAAACTATATAATATATATTTCAATCTGTTTTCCAAATCTATATTCTTTAATTTGCTGAATTTCAAATTCAAATATTCCTTTCTGGTATTATTTGTATTTGTAGTTAAGATACTAATTTTTCTGTCAATTAATAATTATTTGTGCAATATATTTTAATCAGATGAAATTTAATTAAATTTGAGATAAATTGATTTAAAAATACCCCCTTCCTAGTGCACGTCCCTATTTCATTTAGGGACGTGAACTAGGAAAGAGCTATTTGTATGTATTTAGTTAAATAAATTTTATGTAAATAAATTTTATGTATAATGGGGATCATAAAATATATTGATAGGCCAATTAAAATGGTGGATTTTGGAGATTATTATAGTGGACAATGATATATTATTATGGTGGGCAATAATATAGTATTTTTGGTTGGCCATAAAAGATTATAATGGTTGGCAATGAAACATTTTTTGGATGGGCAATGAATAGAAGATTAGGGTAGGCAATGGAAGATTGTGGTGGGCAATGAAAGATTATGGAGGGTAAAAAAAGATTATGGAGGGCAAAAAAAGATTATGGTGGGCAATGAAGGATTATGGTGGGCAATGTAAGATTATGGTGGGTTATGGAAGATTATGGTGAGCAATGAAAGATTATAGCGGGTAATGAAAGATTATAGTGGGAAATGAAAGATTATGGTGGGCAATGAAAGATTATAGTGGGAAATGAAGGATTATGGTGGATAATGAAAGATTATGGTTGTCAATGAAATATTATGGTTGGCAATGAAAGATTATTGAGGGCAAAGAAAGATTATGGTGGGCAATGAAAGATTATGGTGGGTACTGAAAGATTATGGTGGACAATGAAAGATCATGGTGGACAATGGAAGATTATGGTGAAGCAATGAAAGATCATGGTGGGCAATGAAAGATTATGGTGGGCAATGGAAGATTATGGTGAGCAATGATAGATTATAGCGGGTAATGAAAGATTATAGTGGGAAATGAAGGATTATGGTGGGCAATGAATGATTATAGTGGGAAATGAAGGATTATGGTGGATAATGAAAGATTATGGTTGTCAATGAAATATTATGGTTGGCAATGAAAGATTATTGAGGGCAAAGAAAGATTATGGTGGGCAATGAAAGATTATGGTTGGCAATGAAAGATTATAGTGGGCAATGAATGATTATGGTGGGCAATGAAAGATTATTGTGGGCAATGAAAGACTATGGTTGGCAATGAAAGATTATAGTGGGCAATGAATGATTATGGTGGGCAATGAAAGATTATTGTGGGCAATGAAAGATTATTGTGGGCAATGAAAGATTATTGTGGGCAATGAAAGATTATGGTTGGCAATGAAAGATTATAGTGGGCAATGATTAATTATGGTGGGCAATGAAAGATTATTGTGGGCAATAAAAGATTATTGTGGGCAATGAAAGACTATGGTTGGCAATGAAAGATTATAGTGGGCAATGAATGATTATGGTGGGCAATGAAAGATTATTGTGGACAATGAAAGATTATTGTGGGCAATGAAAGATTATTGTGGGCAATGAAAGATTATGGTTGGCAATGAAAGATTATAGTGGGCAATGAATGATTATGGTGGGCAATGAAAGATTATTGTGGGCAATGAAAGATTATTGAGGGTAATGAAAGATTTTGGTGGGCAATGAAAGATTTTGGTGGGCAATGAAAGATTTTGGTGGGCAATGAAAGATTATGGTGGGCAATCAAAGATTATGATAAACAATGAAATGTTAAGGAGTCTATGAGAAATTATGATGTGCCGATCATAATCTCACATAAGTTATACAAATATTTTTCTTATATATTAAATGTTAAAAGCGTGACATTTTTCTTGCAACCAACCAACAGACAAAGACACAAAATGTGAGGTATCGGAATGATAAAATATTCAATAATTTCACTTGGATCAAGTATTATTTCTCATGGATCAAATTCAATTGCATAAAGATCAAATTCATTTTCACATGGTGCAAAGTCAAATTCACTTGGATAAAATTGATATTCTCTTGGATCAAATATTATTTCATTTGGATCAACTAGACCTGTAAAAGGTATAGTTGGGTTCGTTCTTTCCCGACTTTATCTTTCATCGTATGGACAATACTGTTTAGAAGCACAGTTACCTCTCAACCCTCCAAATATTCTCCTGTGAGATTAATATTGTAGAAGCTGACAAGGTGTCTAGTTATTAATTTCAATAATAAATATTTATGAAGCATGTTATCACTAAATATTTGTAAATGTAATAATAATTGAAAGAAAAATGATAATTCTCCGTACATAAAATTTTCATTATAAACTTTATATTCATTTTGACAATAACTATTACATTTATAACCTCAATAAAAAGTTGATTTTTTTATAGTTACCTCTATCACAGTCCACCATTGAAATAGTTTTCAATAAATGAGCAATATTTTTAGAAAATGAATTTCAACCAATCAGAGGCCGCGTAACATAACTTGCGTAGAGCACTCTTCACACGGTGTAGCACATACAGTGAATAATGATCTACGCATAACACTGGCGCACGTAGATCACTCTTCACTTCACTCACTTGCAACGCCTGTGATCTACGCGCGTAGATCACTTTACGTGTCACGATTTGCCGTTTTTATAGTAATCTACACGCGTAGAGCACTTTACATTTGGTGTTATTCTGCATAATTATTGAGGGATCTACGCGCGTAGAGCACTATACAACTCTTGCGTAGATCACTAATCAAAGTTACTCTTCAATTGTTGTGTGATTAATTGTTTTCCATTCAATAATTATCCGTTTGATCAAATTTCCATTAGATCAATTGCTTTCAATAAATTATTTTCGATCAATTGCTTTCGATAAATTCTTCTAGACCCAACGTTTGCCTGTGCAAGTGGTACGTATTATTATAGAGTCAAAGAGATGCTTACGTATACACAACGGATAATATTAACCATTCGGCCAATATCCTAAACGTTTTGATCATATCTGTTCGATAATTTTAACACTAGGTGGACCGCAAAAATGAACTTCCTCGGTGGACCGTGAGGGTCATTTTAACCCGTACTATTAAAAAATGTTATTATAGGGCCTAATTATACGATAAATGAAGGATTTATCTGTTGCATATGACTGTTTCATTAACAGATAACGGTATATTCAGAGGTTTTTACTTGGTTTTTATTGTTAGTAATAGCTAAAACATTGTTTATAGTTAGTTCACATTTTATTATGGCAACTGAAATATTGTATGTACATCAAGTTTAAAATGTAAGTTGACTAAACACAAATATTAAAGCCGAATGTCATCATTTTATAATAAATAATATAGACGAATAAAACAATCTCAGATTATCATATTTATGATACGTGAATTACTCCTTTATTGACTACCTTCTTACCATTTGATGAACAATATCTACTGCAAATATAATTGGTTACAGTATTTGTTCTACACAGTCTGAAATATTTTAGGATCAGTAATTGAGATAGACGAATCAGTATGAAGCAGAGAGAACAATATTTTGCTATATGATCTTCTTATTCTTGAGTAGCATTGTTGCATACGGAGGCACCTTAAATAATACAATACATAGTTCCGATGACTGTTATCTTGTTCAGTAAATTTACAGCTAGTCTTACAGACGGGGAAAAAGTTGTCTGTAGTAACACTCTGTACTGTACCAGAAAAAAGGACCATAAACACAAAAATGACGTACCGATAATGATTTCTCTTTGTGCCACACTATCTATCTCTTCCAAATGAGGAAATCCATTTTCCGAATATTAACACGTCTCAATCACAAGTAATCTGAATTGTTACCGAATTACCTGGTTAACCAGCCATATATGTATTGAGTGAACTGATATCGCGAATTTGTTGATAAGAGATGCTCATCAATAGTTACGAAACTCTTGCCTTATGGTTTGTCCATCGGTGTTGCCATAAAAAAAATGTATCTATTTCATTATTTGTGAGCGTTCTTTGTAACATGTTCACTGGTTTGGTTGTTTAGACAACACTGAGATGAGTGTGCAAGAGCTCAACTATTATCACACAAGTATTGTGCGACTCTGTTTAGACTTGTCAATTCATTATCTCAATTTGGCTGCACCCAAGTTAACGTCAAAATGAAATTTTATAAGAGCAGGTTAAAACGACCCGCTGGGCTTTGGAGGTAAATGTTAAAATAATTCTTTAAATAATTTAGGAACAAATTATAAATTTCTCATGAATATTGACCTCAAATATTCATGAAAAGTCAGTAAATTTCATACATATTGGTGCACTGATATAAAAGTCTTACTGAATCAAAAATAATTTGCGGGTTAAAATAACTCGCCGTTCCACCATGTGTTAACCTTTTCTAGACATTCTTGAAACTTTATATCTTCGCAGTCAAATATTATGATGTTATTGTATTTTAATCTACAGATAAAAAGAACTCTAATTAGTCGATCTCTACAGCAGTCTGATCGAGCAGTTACATTTGCTTGCTAGTTCGTAGTGTCCAAGAGTATTCCTCAATCATTTTGTGAGCCTATATTCCTCTCGATTCACGAAATTCAGATCTTCTCCAATGACACTCTTTCTTTTGTATAAGAGATATTAGATTATTTCTTATATTGCTTGTGTTTGTCGAATTGGTTTCAGACGTCACTGAATATGTGTCATAACACTGACAGCTAGAACTGTAAAAAGAAGATATGCTTTCTTACTATTGTCACAATCCTTCAGTAATACGGCAGCATTTGAAGTTCAAACCTATCCAGAAATTCCTAAACGTTTCCTATCCTAGGCTGAAAACTTTAATGCCATCCACCTTAGTCACCTTTAGTACAAAGGTAACTAAATATTTTATCCTTGGTAGCCAGTTATTGTGCATGTATAAAACACTGAATACAGCCGAATAAGAAAGTTAGTAAGCTCTGTAGCGGTTTATTAAGAATTAGACAATTTACATATAATACTTGTCATTGGCTACTTTTTACAAGAGATGCAAACTTGCCAATTTTTTAAGTTTTGATAAGGTAATAAGTGTTCACAAAAATGAAGGTATAAATAAATTAATTCTTTAAAATGAAACTCTATTTTGTATTTCTGGAACAGAAAGTTATATTTTATATGATAATAATGTCATGCAAGAAACAAAATTAAATAAAGCAGGATAATAATGAGCACTGAAATGTAAGTTCAAATTGAATTCGACATCAAAAGTAGATCTCTTATCCAATAACTACTATTGATTTTCAAATGACGATTCTAATGGTTCTTTTTTGAAGAAAATATTGCGGTAAAAGCAACAGACTCTTCCCTTGAGTTCATATTTACTCGAGTTTGAATTTTTCACATTCGACTCTTCTCCATTTTAGGGTGAAAGAACAAATGACCATCGTTCAAGAGAACCGAAGAAGAAACATATTTTCTATAGAAATGCTACGGGGTATTCTTTTCTTTAAAATGTACATATCAGCTCTTTCCAATTTTCGATAAAGAAATAGTCATTCAAATATTTTATTATGAAAATAAAATATGTTTTTGCTGTAACTTGGAATATAATACATTTTTCGATTTTAATATACTAAATATAGTTTCACACTGCTTCGGAAAGACTTTCCGCAGTACAATATTTTTTTAGTCAATTTTTTTGGCAGTTCGTCAAAGTTTTGGTCTGTTTCCATCATCATAAATGCGATCGTTTAGCTCCCTAAAATATGCCATCATTTTTCATCTAGATGAACCTCATCAATCATTGCTGCAATTTTTTACTTTTCCTCAAATAATGAATGTTCATTCTTACACGAAATGCATAAGATAATTTGACCAGAAACTAAAAGAAAAGTTTTAGGAGTTGATGCAGCTGATCAGCAATATTACCTATCACTATAATGAGGAGTTGATACAGCTGGTCAGCAATATTACCAATCACTATTTTGAGGAACAGCAATTATTGATAATATTGAATTGCTTACATTTTTTTCACTAAAGAGATTAAACAGCTGTATTACTAACATAAAGTTAGTTGAAGCAACGCAGTGTAACTTCCAGGTGAACAAGACAATTCTTCTTGCCGGGTGTATTCTCCACAAACTTGTCGGGTTACATAAGATAAATCGAAGGCAAAATTTTGGTATCTTGTACTTAAGAAGTCCAAATTATTGGAGAAACAATAATTGTATATCTCTAATTCCAATAACCACTACCGATATTCAAATGGTGACTACGATTGAGGCTCAATTTTACTGAGAAAAAAAATACAACCAATGTGGCCAAGGTTATATTTAATATGTCACCAATTTATGCTCTGAATCAATATATGGTTGGACTTTAAAACAACTATGATGTGGTGTGTCACGAAGCATTAGTTAATTCAATTCATTTTATGGATTGAATCAACTTACTATGAGAGTTAATTGTTACTTTTTCGAGAAATTTAACGTATACTGAAACAACTATGTCATATAGTGTATTGTAGTAACTCACAATGACTGTTAATCCAATGTATCTGGTGTATAAATTACCTTACTATGAGAGATGGTGCTAATTTTTTTTAAGTTTAAGAGTGAATCAACCAATGTCAATTTAACTCATTTTAAATAGTACCTGCAATTCACTACGTAGGTAAGGACGAAATCATACTATTCATGTAAGTCAAAACAAATCAAATTTGATTCAATTTATCCTTTCTCCGTGTGTGCAAGATAAATTTTAAATAGACGCAGTATATCTCTCTACTAAACATTTTAAAATTTATTTGTAAACACTAATGAAACCAGATGAGAGAGCTACAAATATTTATTCAGATTGAATAATCATTAAATGTATTCTATAGCCATATAGGGAAAGCCATCAAAAACTCTTCTAATTCTGTCGATTAATTGGACTTTTGTGGCTAAAAAACTGTCCACAGAACCATGAAACCTGCTTCAGTAATGGTCTGGGCCGCCGTAATTAATAAGAAAAGTAACCATGCAGGTAATTATTTTTCAGACCATTAATGAAATCTAGGGGCACTGAATATGGGCCCCACAAAATATATTTAATCAACTTTCACCAGTTGAAATAGTTTTTATAGAATCATTTTAAGGTTTACCATATGTTTACTTCTGTTACTCCCAGTAGTTGTTTATATATAAACCAAAAGCGGTTTTTCAAACAAAACAAAAAACTTACTACATAATTTAGATAAAATTGAGAAAGGAAGTAACGCACCATAAAATCATATGAGTGCATAACTTATTTTTGAAATATTTCTTCGTGCCTACTATATTGTTGGATAATAAATGAGATTCTGTACAGTTTCACATGCGGATAAAATTACATGCAGATTCCATAGATGTAGAAGATTAGAGAGGTTTCTCGTTTGATCATTTATGGCCCCACCATGTCATACATTAACATTCTGCACAAAAACTTTTCCAAATTGCAATACCGTTAACTTATTGTCTCTCGAAATCTTTTGTTTATTTTCACGTTCTTCAAGAGAGTATAATCATGTTAAGACATTAAGTGAATAAAATAAGAATGTACCTTGAGAGATTTCCTTCACATGAACTTAGTTTACATTCTGCCCAGAAAGAAAATAATGATAATGTCATCTACAATTGAGAAAAGATGTACCAAAATCTTACATGATCGTATCTTAATTATGCATACGATATATGTATGTCGGTGTGCGTTTTTTTCTAACTTACATTATATTGCACTGTCACAATACTTATTTCGCTTCGATATACTCTGTTCTCTACTAGTAATAATCTATTATGAAAATTGTTCTTCATCTCTCACACAAACACATAATTAATAATTGTTATTCCTTTATATCATCTCTCTCAAAAAAGATTCCTTTTTAAATATTAAGAAAGTACTTTACAGTCATTCGTCGCTTAATCGAGAGAAGTATTAAGGACATGATTCTATATTCTATCTTGCATATTCATCTTCTGGTTACACGTTTCAGTTTCATAGAGAGCTACAGGGTGGGGCGTAAGTTTAGAAGCAATTTTTCAAACATTAATATAATTCTTAAAAATAAGTTCCTAAGTAGGTGATAGGGTTTGAACTATAGTAGAGACACTACATTATGACGTGCCAGTGTTATTTTTCACAAAAATTTAGTCAATTCAATAATGTCAGACAAAAGAGAAGCCATTATTGCTCTACACCGTGCCGGGAAGTCAGATTCCGTCATTTCAAAGACTCTCTCAATAGCGAGATCGACTGTTTGGAAGTGTGTGAAACGTTTTAATGAGAGAGGAGACTTGACTGATCGTCCAAGAAGTGGTAGACCACGCTCACAACGCACCAAACAACTGATAAAATGTGCCTGAGAGAAGATCAGGAGGAACCCGAAAAGGTCAATACGATTGTTAGCCAAAACAGCTAATGTGAGTCCCAGAACATTGAGAAGAGTTGTCAAAGAAGACCTAAAGATGTCCTCTTTCACCCTCCAAAAGAGACAGACTCTGTCAGAAGCTGTAAAGAAAAAGAGATTGGAGAGAAGCAAAGCACTTCTGAGAGAATTGAAGTCTGGCACGGCTGGTGAAATTGTTTGGTCTGACGAAATAAATTTCACAGTGGAAATGGCTCACAACCGGAGGAATGACAGAATAATTGATAAAAGTGCAAAAGACATCCCATACAACCAAAAAACTGTCCACAGAACCATGAAACCTGCTTCAGTAATGGTCTGGGCCGCCGTTTCAGAAACTTGGAGATCTCCTTTAATTTTTGTGGAACAAGGCGCCAAAATCAATACTAAATGTTATATTGAGAATATTTGGACGCCAATTTGGAGTCAGCTAAGGATCACTTCGGTAATGACACTCTATGGACATTTCAGCAAGACTTCTCATACTGCAAATGACACTCAAAACTGGTGCCATGACCATCTTCCACGGTTTTGGTCCAAAGAAATGTGGCCTCCCTGCTCCCCAGATGTTAATCCTATGGACTTTTCGGTATGGTCCATTCTTGAATCAAAGGCCTGTGGTAAATTCCATCGCAGTGTGGAAGATTTAAAGCGTTCGCTCCAGAGATCTTGGAAGGAAATTTCACAAGAACAGTTGCGTGCCGCAGTAGGAGGAGTTCGGAGGAGATTTGAGGCTGTTATTAAAAACAAGGGGGGGGGGGCATTTTGAATAAATTTTATGATTTTTGAATTCTTAAAACCCTTATGTAGTAATACATAACTGTAAATTATTAAATTTATTTTTCGTTGGATTATAATATGCACTTTCATTTGCTTCCAAACTGACGCCCCACCCTGTACTACCTCGCCATCTATAATGAAAATAGCTATCGTGTTGATGTGAATAATGGTAGCAACCCAGGTAACATTGATATATTCCCGGAATATTCCCTCGATATCTATATATTCCCTCATTATCCGCTATCGTAAAATGATACCGATGGAATATTCCAGGGATTAGTGAAAATGAGTTGATCCCCTAATGATATCGAGGGAATATTCCAGGGATTAGTGAATATGATCTGATCCCCCTAAAGATATCGAAAGAAAATTCCAGGAATTACTGAAAATTAGTTGATCCCATAACGATATCGAGGGATTATTCCAAGAAATAGGGAAAATTAGTTGATCCCCTAACGATATCGAGGAAATATTCCAGGAATTAGTGAAAATTTGTTGATCCCCTAAAGATATCGAGAGAATATTCTAGGAATTAGTGAAAATTAGTTAATCCATAACGATATCGAGGGAATATTCCAGGTATTAGTGAAATAGGGGAACCCCTATTCCCTAACGATATCGAGGGAATATTCTAAGAATTAAGGATAAATATGTGATCTCAAACGATATAGAGGGAATATTCCAAGTATTAGTCAAAATTCCTTAACCCATTAACAATATCGAGGGAATATTCCAGGAATAATTGAGAATTAGTTGATCCCCTAATGATATCAAGAGAATATTCCAGGAATTAATGAAAACTAGTTGATCCCTTTCCGATATCGAGGGAATATTCTAAGAACTATTTAAATTTAGTTGATTTCCTATCGATATCGAGAGAATATTCCAAGAATTACTGAAAATTTGTTGATCCCCTAAGGATAACGAAGGAATATTCCAAGAATTACTAAAAATTAGTTGATTCCCTAACAGTATCGAAGGAATATTCCTTTAAAAATCATACAAAGAAACGATTATAAAAGAAAAAACAAGAATTAATCTATGAAATATGAAACTATATTTATCGATAATAACCTAAAGATAAGCTTGACTCATCATATTGCATGAAGTTCATTAAAAATTCTACTTCTACTGTGTCCAGGATGGTAGAGTGGTTAGCGTCGCAAGCAGAAGTCAACAAGGTGCTGGTTCGAGACCCGGAGACATCACTTCATTTCTTTCTATTTAATTTTTATATAATAATATGTTTCATTCATCTAATTCATGTAAAGTCAAACGTACACTTACAAATGCAGTATATGCTAGGAAATATTAATTTTGCTATTCTTATTTTTATATCCTCCTTCTATTCTAGATATCTAGGGAATATTCCCATTTGATCCCCTCGATATTGAGGGAATATCCTCTCACTATCAAAATTTTATTCCCTTGTTATAGAGGGAATAATAATTACGGTATTCCTTGCCCTTCCCTTGTAATCGAGGGAATATTCCAGGGATAATATATTTAAATCCCATCATTATTCCCTCGATATCATTTGGGGATATCCCCATATCGCAAAAAATCAAACTAGTGTGTGACAGAATTTCTCATTCCACATATTTACTTTTTTACGTAATTATTAGCTATTGTCACTGCATGGGTGACTGGAATAAACTTCGATTTTTGTTGATTCAAATCCCTATTTTTTTATTTATTGTATAATTAATTTTTCAACTGTGCTAATTTTTTCATATATCTGCTATTTTTTTCATATCTTTGCTAATTTTTCCATTTTTTTTTTATAGAAGTTTCAAGCCAATAATTATTGCTCCAATAATGTTCAAATTAGAGAATACTTGTTAGAATCTGAATCTCTCAGTGTTAGAGTAATTCCCATCTGATATGACTTTCTTGTGCTAATACTTCTCCGAGGCAGTGCCTAAATTATCTAAAAGTAAGTTCCTGTGTTATTTAAGATTTAAATAGGTAGATTTAATATAATTTGATGTGTATTAGGAAAATTAAAAGCTGTTAGTGCTCTCAGGTAGACTAGTCATTTAATAGAATTGTGTTTTCTTTAAAAATTTCATGATTGTTCAATTTTTAATCTTCTTATTCTAATAAGATTTAGCGTAGATATTTTGATATAGGATTGTCTATAGTTTAAAATAGTTACAAATTTTCTTCGCACCGAACAGTTTCTTTCCGGTGAAGGAGTAGAAACACTAAATCATTTGTTCGATATCTTATTTGTTTAGGATTAACTTTTTAGTTTTGTTTGTTTACGAATTTATATAAATAGTTGGATCATTTATAAGTTAATTAAGTAACTATCAATATTATATACGTTTATTTGGCCTGATTGAATATGTATTTATATAGGTACTTGATTCCAGGCAATCTGTCCAGTATCATGGAAACATACTATTTGGTCCACTAAGGAGTTTTTCACTGAGTGTATCCCTCTACCGAAACCTTGGTGCACTCCAGTACCGGGGTGATATAGGGCATCTCCTCGATAACACTAGAGATATCGAGGGAATAATTCCAGAGAGTTTCCCCGAAATATCCCGGGGATAATTTTTTGTTACCTGGGAATGGACTGTGATTCTATCTTTCCTTTGATTGGTAATATTTTTTATATATATTTTAGCGTAAAATTCAAATAGAGATATATTCAGCTATTTCGATACCTATTTATATGAATCTATTTTAATGGAAGTATAAAAGTAGCTTTTGATTTATTCTAAATGACTTTTTTAGTGATATTATACACGGAAATTTATTTACGAAAATGCTTGATGTTTTTTAGTTATAAAAAGTAGTTAATATGCTTAAATCATTCAAATAGTGATTCCAAACTCTTTCTTTTATTTTTACTTGTGGTAGCATCAAATTAATACGTTACCATAATAACAATATAATTTGTCCTTTTCAATTTGGGTGATATTTGTTTATCGATCTAAGACTATCAATTGGACCAATCTTGAGAAACTTTGTTTTCCTCTAGCCATTCAACTACTCTAATAATTTCTAATGAAATTGTAAATCAAATTATACATATAAAAACTATTTCAAAAACCTATTTAATATTTGTACTGCAACACTGCTTCTCATTTTCGAAATGGGAACCCTGACTAAATATAATACCCTTGTATTTCGTTGATTCAAACTGTGTCTCTTGGGATAATCTTCTGGAAGTTAATTAAAAGTTTGTAGCTTGGAAACTCTTTCTCGACTGACACGTTAGAAAAATTGGAGTCAGATATACTAAATAAAAACTTGGTTCCGATGAAATACTAACAAAGTTGCGCTCTTTCGTAGTTTATGATAAATGTCTTATGTGGAGGGGGTGGCTGAAAATGGTGCTTGGACAATTGCCACCCGATCAACTGCCACCCGAAAAATTACCTCCCCCGGACAATTGCCACCCCAGACAATTGCCACCCTAATGATTATTATTAAAGTTGTGATAATATGCTTAGTTGCTTATGGTCATAGATATTTAGAATATTAAAAACCCACATTTTCAGATCACAGCAAAATTTCCCGAACAGTTTTTAACAACACCAATTTAAACCTTCCCCACATTAGAACAGAAGTAGAACGTAATTCCCCCATTTTATATCTATTGATCTCTGACGAAGTTTATCTCCTTTTTTATTAATACCCAATTATCTAATAAACTAATAACTGTGGTAACTGAAGAGTGACCAATCGTTCTGCCAAGTTCAATGCTATGTGGTTCAATACTTTTTGATTTATTGAGTTATAAATGACCTTGACCTTTGACCGGATTGCTCCCAAAATTATAACAGATGGTTCCTGGATATTGACTGATCGTCCCATAAAATTTCAAACAATTTGGTTATTGAGTTGTAGATAGTTTTTACCTTGATCTTTGACCTTTGACCCGATCGCTCCAAAAGTCTAACCAAATGGTTCCTGTATGTTCACCAATCGTTCTATCAAGTTTCATGAAATATGGTTTAATACTTTTTGAGTTATAATTGACCATGACCTAGACCTTTGACCGGTTCGCTCCCAAAAATCTACCAGAAGGTCACTTGACAATGGACATTGACCAATCGTTTCACCAAATTTGAGGCAATTTGGATAAACTATTTTTCAGTTATGAGAATAACAAGAATATGAATAAATGATTAAATGAGGTGTGAAATAAAACCTTCGGCAAATTTGAGAAGGTAACTTATGTTGATCAATAGTGTCTTTATAAATTTGTATCATATTTTAATCTATAACTTTATAATGAAATTTTTAATTTGGGTAATTTTTAGGTTCTATAAGATTCGAATTCATATATGAACCAACACTATACAATTTTTGTAAGTAACTGTGAGATATGTTTTTAATTGATTTTTTTTTAATATCATACACGAGAAAAAATTGAATTCTATTGAATTCTATATACCGGTGGTTTAAAACGAATCAATAGTGTCTTTTCCTCTCCGTTTCTGATATTTTTAGGATCAATGATGATTATGAAAGCATATTGTGATTTTTCACTTGAAAATTTTCTTAATTAAGTGGTAGTAATATAAATACCTATTGTTTGGCCATTATTAATAATATATATAGAACTTTACTGGGTGAGATAATGAAGGATTTTATCAGCAATTGATCAAGAATCAATAATGTTGTGTGTTGATAAAGTTAATTAAACATATTTTTACAGTAAAATACTAATAACAAGTATCATAGAATATAACCGGTCTCTAGAACGGAATTTTTTTCTGAAAAGTCATAATGAAAAAATAATGTAAACGGAGTTTAAAATATGTGCATAATTTGAGCGACTAATTTCAAATACTGTTGATTGCCATATATTAAATTATAATTTATAAATATTTGCTTAATAGTGATAGTGCTGATAAATGAAAGAAATATTCAATTTATGAAGGTAATGATCAATTGCATAATAGAAATATAGTGCATGATTAAAATAAATCATATAGAAAATATGGAATTTATTATATCACCAATTGGAATAATTAATTTCATATTATAACAACAATTGATGAATGAAGAAATTTGTATTTTAAAATGTAAATAATTAATCATAAAAAATATTATGCATATTTTATAACTATCTTTTAAGCTAAGAGGCCTAATAATAATAATTTGGATGGCAATTGTCCGGGAGGCCATTGTCCAGGTGGCAATTGTCCGGGGGTGACAATTGTGCGCGGGTGGCTATTGTCCGGTCACGACTGAAAATAGGCAAAACGGATAGGGAGTTAAAATGTGAATTATAGCAACAAAAGGTCGATGCCAGAGATTATCACAGACTCAGTATGTAGTGCTCGGGCCCACGTGATACAAATGTATTATTTGTTTTTTGTTTGTATAGGAAGAGGTATGAATGTATTATATACTTTCATGCTTTCATTAATAACATAATATTGCCAAACCAGTGTTATATTCACCATTATGTATTTTATTATTTAAATAAAAAACTGTAGTGGTGAAATTTGTCTCACCCTGCAAATTTGTTCGAAATTTCATCATGCATCCATGGGTTGATTATTGTTTTGCTGAGTTTTTACAGACTATTGCCATTTTAATAATTTATTATTATAGAATACTAAGAGTTTTTTCATGACCTTATAATTATCGACTTCATCATATCAAAAATAATTAATACGTGGGATTTTTGATATTTTTTCTGTTGATGTTCGTTCGTGCAAAATTGCACTTAGAATTGAAATTGAAAAGATACTTCATATAATATAAAATAATAACCAAGGGTAATTAGCAAAACAACGTTCATTTTTAATTGACAGTAAGACAAAAGAAGAAGCTACTAGACTTCTTTAAAATTTCATGGAAAAAGAGAAGAATGTTTACGACAACAAAGATTATTCCTTATTAAAGAAAAATGATATTTTACGACGAATTCTGTAATAATTGATCCTTCATGTAAAAAGAATTTCTTCTTATATGAAAAATGGACGTACAATCTATTTCGTCATATCAGTGATCTGAGGATAAAGGGAAACTGAAAATTTAATTATAGATACAATCGAGTCATTCTCGAATAGAAACTTTAACGTTTTTTTTATTATAAAATCCCCTGAACAATGAAACCCAAATTCTATAATTTCAACTGGGACTCTGTAGTCATGCAGTACTAATATTTGCTTCAATTTATTTTATACATTGTAAATCAAGATTAATAATTTACTATCAATAATCATATTATTGAAATAATGAGAGATAAATGAAGTTATTTCCTGTGGAAAATTATAACACAGTTGATATTTATTACATATATTATTAGAATTATCATGTTTATCAAATGAAAATGAATTTTTTTTTTTTGATAAGAGAAGTTCTATTCTCTTTACCATTGTGTGATTATTTTTCATTAGAAATGTAATACATTATAAAAATAAATAATATACTTTGAATGATGAAAAGTATTACTATTATTATGATTATTGTGTGATGGAAATATACTTTATGAAATATATTTTTTGTTTAAAGATAACTCGAAAGCTTCTCTGGGAAAATCGTATAATGCATTTAATTATCTATTCTGTTATATACATTTAATATAATTTCCAGTTACTCAATCATTGTAAATTGCTTCGATGCAACTATCCATTAAAGTATTTCGATAAAGTAGATATACTCAAAACACTATACGCTTTTCAACTAAAGAAATTCTGATTATTTTTCACTTTTGTTAAACGTATTCGTTAAAACGGTTCTAGGTATATTCCACCCTGGTAAATTCCATCCCAATGAACAATAATTTATTTTCTTTAGTAGAGGGTGTAACGTCTACTTCGAGGCCTAACGCTTAACAGTGACGTCAGACAGAAATTTAATGCAAAGGACTAGAAGAAGCATTCAAAAAGGCAATTGGCTCTTGACCAATTTAAAGTCACCTAACATCTGTCGTTGACAATGATCATGTATGCAGAATATATATATGAATAGTCACTTACCTAGGAATGTGACTTCAAAGGACACAAGCACCGGTTTCAGGGCTCATGAACGGAAGAGGAAATGGAGAGGTGATAGTAAATGAAGTGAACATGCTTCACTAAAACGAACATCAAAGACCTCGTAGTTAAAGAGCGTATCATTATTACAATCATAGATTTAACATCTGTTTCGGAACTAAAGGCTATACAGCTGACGAAAAGATTTAAAAGTTGATTCAATAGTTGATTTAATAAATTTAGCTCTATACTCTGAAACTACAAGTAGCTGTTGAAGAATGATAAACATGGAAAAAAACATAATATTAGTAATAGCTGCATTTCTTTGTTTTCATTGATATTTGCAATTAATCATTGTATTAATGTTTTTAATGTTTTTTTTCAAATATTTCATGATGCACCAGTTTACATTGATGCTCCACATTTACATCCTTTAATACAATAACATCTCCTAAATTACTTATTCAAGAGTCTATGCAGAGAAATAAATTATCTAAAGTGCTTTGAAATGACAAAATTAAAATAAATGTAAATATTATTATCCATAATCATTTTACTTTCGTTCAAAAAAAAAAAGGGGGAACTAATTAGCTTTACAATTCACTCACAATATTTATTTCTTTCTCAATTATTTAAATTAAGTTTGCAATAAACAATTACAACTCATAAGTTTAATTTAATTTAAGCTTTAAATAAAAGCAAATCTTAGGCTCAAGTTGACTTTCGTGTATTTTAATTTTTTTACATCAATTTTTCCTTGCATGCAGTGAATAAATTAATGGAAAATATAACTTGAACATATATTTATTTTGAAAGGGCAGTCACTTCATCAATTTATTTAAACATACTGACACCAATAAATACATAATCCAATCATAAAATTCTTTGGAACTCAATACATTACTACTTATACTAATAAAACTGTACTTAATAAAATTGTGATTAAACCAATAAAAACTTTTTTCAATCAATAAAACATACAGATATTAAAGATCAAAGATCAAGCCTATATATAAATTCTTGGTGAAAATAGTATTTTTTCGGGCAAAAGAGAAAGAAAAAATGACAACTAAAATATAACAATTAGAAAACAATATAATAATATTCGAACAATTACAATGGAATATAAAACGAAATAAAAAATATTTATACCAAGAAAGGTACTCAAAGTATCAAACCAATCAGAATTGTATTTATATAATAAAAATGTACTAAAACTAATAAATATGTACCCAAATTGCCACTAATAGTATAAGTGGACAATTAAAAAAAGGATTGTTTTCATAAAGAAAGTATTTCAAATTAGGAACGCATTTTTTTACATTATCGTGCATAGGATTTCAATATCACTTATGAATTTCAACTACACTATTAATTTCAAATAGATGCCATGTTTTCTATTAACTCTATGATTTATAACTTTTCATTTTTTTCATATTATATTAATACTTTGGTAAATAATAATAATAACGGTAACTGACTAATAACTGTGATTGAGAATTCTTTGAACAATAAACATAAATAAATAAATAAAAATATTCTAAATGGATATTCAGCTCTTTGTGATACAGGAAAACCTTTCATGAACCTCACTATTCGAAACAAATAAAAAAGAAGTATTTTGGAAATTCACCAAGGTATTAAATTCAACCAGAACAAATAAATAGATTGCTAATAATTAATTTATAGGTTAATTAGATCTAAATATCTGGATTGCAGTGACAGCAAATAATAAACCTAATTTTTTTTGTGTGACGGCAACAGCTGAAACTCCTAATTAAAAATCCTACTCATGATTTAATTACATGCATGGATAAGCAAATGCTAATGTAATTAAAAACAATATGCCAAACCATTTTTGAATTGACATGCAGCTCTATCTTCCAATGGTTTTTCTATAATTTATTTTTGCAGTCTTGTTATTTACCGTATAGGAATAATGTATACGTTATATATAATGTACATAATGATCAAAGGAATTTAATTTAAGGGGATCGTCCGTAAATTTTGGAAAAAAAATTATTAATGAAGTTATGGTTCTGAAACTCTGTATGGATATATAAAATTGAATTCCCTATCGTTTTTGTTCGTGACATTTTTTCGATTAAACCCATAGAAAACGAGTTATTCGAATTTCGAACAAATTTCGAACCATTTTCAAAAACCCCGCACATTTTTTTTTTGGTTGAAGCTAGAGCATTGCGGTTTTTTGCATTCGATTCTCCATACTGATATCTACAATAAAATTTTCTACTGATATCTACAATAAAATTTTGAAAAAAAAAAATTCGGAAAGAATTTTCTACAACAAATTCGAAAATCGAAAATCGTAAAAAGTCATATTGTAGATATCATTATGGAGAATCGAATGCAAATAACCGAATTGCTCTAGCTTCAACCAAAAAAAAATGTGCGGGGTTTTGAATTACAAGATTTGTAGATCTCAGAATTAGTATGAATTTCCTTTCAAAGTTTGATGATCTGACACGCAGCATCCATCCGCTTCGAAAGTTTAGGGATAACTGAGCTATCTTTCTTTGCATTCATTGGTATAGTGGTAGGTATATAGTGGTAGATAAGATACCAGATATAGCGAGATAATTCATTATTACGAATTATAATTGGCTGAGAGATGGTTTTTAGAGTACATATTGACTCCCTACCCCCCGGCCCACTTTTCCCTTTCTCCCTCTCCCCAGGGGGGTTAGAGTTATACGAGACCTCTGATATTTTGCACACACTATTAGAAAGTTATAAAGCAACTATTTACACAAAAAAAAAAAAAAAATGAGATTTCTTCGCGGACGGTCCCCTTAATTTATTTACTAATAAGAAAATATAATGTAACTTTTGATGTTCATATTGTATTAATAGATATTTTACATTTCATTGCGAGTGCATTTTGTAACCTAATTTTGTTCATTTTTTTCATTTCATAATTTTGATTTAAATTAATCAGGTTTAATTTTTTGAAACATAATTCCTATTTATCAAAACCTCCTTTGAATCTCAATGGAGATTGAATCCAAGTATGACATTTCGAATTTGTCTCCTTCCAAAGACTCCTTATTACTACAGCAAAAAGGTTTTCCATTGGATTATAAACTGACGAAAAAAGTACGTACGTCCATTCACGAATTCGTTGCCTTTCATTCCAATTATGTCGCTATTTTTTTCTTTCAATTGGATGGTCCTGTGAATGAATCATGAGGTGCTTTAAAGGATTATTTCAAAAGTTTCATTGGTAAAGCATTGCAAAAAGTTATTCTATCCCTGCAGGTTGTTAAAGAGTTGCTGATAAGGTTCAAGTGTAACATTAGCTGACTCATCATTTTGTGTTATCTGGCTAGCTTGCAAATTACAAGTGTCATTAGTAAGCTGCTGACAGTGTCTTCGGTTCATTATGCTTCTAATATTATTATTAGTTTTCAGGAAACTGTTTCTGTGAGCTTCAATGCTATTTATAAAAGTTCTATATAACATTATATTTCTCATTTTACAGTGCACGTAATGAAGTTAATGAAATTATTCTACTTTTATACACAAGTTGAAAAATAATGAAATTAACATATCACAATTTTTCCTTCCGAAGTATATATATCGTGATGATACTTTATGCATTTATTTACACCTTAAAAATGTTTAATTTGGGAAACAGTCTGGAGAGTTTTTCATACGTAAGATGTGGTGTTAGAACATATTAAAACTTGTTTGAACATATTCAAACTTGCTAGAACATGTTTAAACTTGTTAGAACATGTTTAATTTTTTTAGAACATGTTAAAACTTGTCAGAACAGGTTGAAACTTGTCAGAACAGGTTGAAACTTGTTAGAGCATGTTTAAATTTGTTATAATATATTTAATCTTATTTGAACATTTTTGATCTTGTTAAAACATGTTTAAACTTTTTAGAACATTTCTTTTTCAATACAACATGTTATATCTGAGTTCAGATCATCTAATGCCAAGATATTCATTGTCGTGCCTGTTTTTGTTCGAATTTTTTCACAGAGAATGCACCTCAGCAAGCGTGAAGGAAATTTGGAGGACTTTAGGAGCTGGACGAAGAAAGAATGTCAACAATGCAGAGAAGATCTGACAGAATAAATCGTACAAGTTATGAATTGAGAAGTTTTATTAACAGAAGTTCGAAGTAAGTTATTAAAAGAATTCGAGATGATAAGAGGAACGATTGGTTTGAAATTGATTTAGATTAATGCAAGTTATCGGTTTTGGTAAAATTGAAGCAATCTATCTGCCATTTATAATACAGAGAGACTCATTGCTCGTCATCAAAAATTGGGTGTCCGTTAATTCATCGCATGGTAAATTCATCGCGTATTAAATTCATCGCATGGTAAATTCATCGCGTGGTAAATTCATCGCGTGATAAATTCATCGAATGTTAAATTCATCGCATGGAACATTATTAAATTAAATTGATAAACTTAAATAAACTCTTTGCAAATAATTATGCCGACCTTACTTTATTTACAAGAGTTTCTATAGTGTTAAATGTTTACTCCTTAATATGCTTGAAAATTCTTGGTAACTTTTAAGTAAAAACAGGAAATAATGCTTGCACTAGAATTAGCAAACACTATGAGTTGATATAAAAACATTGAATTAAAGATCTAAGTCCGAATGCGATTTTAAATATTATGACTTTTCATATGCTAAAAGTTATTCTAAAATACTTTTGATGAATACCATTTGTTGTAGAAATTTTAGGCTTTAGAGATATAGTGCAAATAAGTTTCCGGTAATATAATTAAACCTAGGTAACTCATGTAATCTAAATCTGGAATTTCCACCCTTCAGATATTTTCGCTGAAATAGTTGTGATATGAAATAGTAAATGTAGTTTGTTGTATCCGCTAGTTTGTTGTACTGCACACATCATGATTGTTTGATGACCTGGCAGGGGGGTTCGGGGGGCGGCATGCCCCCCGATATACATATTTCGGATATCATATCAGAAATAAACGGCAAATTTACCTACCCAGAACTTCGAGATTTGCGCTATATCTATAAAACCAAGTAATTTCACAACAAATGGTATTTCTGGAAAAACCTCTTAAAAGGGCTCCTTTTACTAATTTAAAGTGTCTAAATATTAAAAATAGGAGGCGGACCTGAAGCACTTATTTACAAATGATAAGGAATAATATGTAGGGTCGGGAGGGGCGAATCTTGCGCACTAAAAACTTTTGGGTTTTGCAGCTTAGTTTTTGCAGATAGACGATTAATATTTGACATGAAGAACCGCAATAAGGCCTTTTATACACCATCCAAAGGACAGAAAATTAGCATTTGTATAATGTGAGTTATTGACGAAAGTAGTGCGCAATTGAAATTGTCCTTGATGGGGCGATTCTTGCGCGCGAGAGGGGCGAATATCTGCGCACTCTTTAATTCCTTTCCATAGTGAAAAATAGCACTATTGAGTGTCTAGATACTTACTATAAAAATAATTCCAATGTGTTTAAAAGCATAAACAATCATATGATTCAAATTCAAAAACTTGAGACAAACTTTTTTCGACCTGTTTACGTCAAGTTTGTAGAATGTATGTGTGACGTCATGAATGTTGCTTTCTATTCAGGATTAATTTATGCTTGTAATATTAGTTTATCTGAAGTATGACACTATTATATCTACTTATTATGTAACTATAAATATAATAAATAACTAGATGACGGGCACTCATAGAGCGCATACTTTTGCCACCGCTTACAAATGACCTTGACCTTAAACCTGTTCACTCCCAAAATATAAACAACTGATTCCTGAATATTGAAGCATCGTCCCGCCCAATTTCAGACAATTTGGTTGAATTCTTTTGTGTTATAAATGACCTTGACCTTTATTTTTACCTGATTACTCACAAAATCTAATAAATTGGTTCCTGCATGGATAATTACCAACCGTCGACCAAATTTCAGTTACTTTGATTGAATACATTTTGCGTTATAAGTCAACTTGACCTTTAACCTAACCGCTTCCAAAAACTTATCAAACCGTTCCTAGATATTGACCAATCGTTCCATCAAATTTCAGACAAATTGATTCAAAACTTTTGAATTATTGAGTTATAAATGACCTTGAGCTTTGACCGGATTTTACCAGATGGTTCCTGGAGATTAGTCAATCGATCGTCTTACCAAATTCAAAGTAATTTGATCGAAGACTTTTTGAGTTATGTGAGCAACAAGATGACAAACAAAAATATGTCGCCCAAAAGATAACCTTACGCAATCTATGAAAGTAATAATTCTTTTTAGATGTCAAATATAGCATATATAACCAATTTAGCATACATATCTAAAACGTTATTCAAAATAATGTTACACTTAGATATTTTCACTTTATGTCTCTGAAATTACGATAATAAGAATATAGAAGCAAATGGGTTTTTCGTACATCTATTAGGTTACGTGGAATATTCACTTGCCATTGTAAGGTCGGGGAGATACCCAGGTCAAGAGAGGGTCCATGTGTACTGAATCCCCTAGACCTAAAGGTTAGTCGTTGAACTCTTCCAGTCTTTCAATTCTTTCAAGAGAGATAAAAATGTATCAGAATTTAAGAGTATAATGATACTATGAAGGTAGTAAAATTTCATCCAGAGTTGTGTCCCTAGCCTTGTAATAGGTAGAACATTCCACAACAATATTATGAGGTCATGTTTCTGGGCGATGACCAGATCGTCGGCAAGTATTATTGTTTTACTGTTTTAGGACCAAATGTTCCCAGGAGAGAAGAAGTTTCAATCGGGTTATTAACAATAGCTTTTGACATTCTCTTTCAAAGAGGAAGAGTTCTTTGGTCTTTCTACAAGAAGGTAGGTTGACCCATCTAATTCCTTTGGTGTTTTTCAAAGACCAACGGTTCAGGTTCTGCGCCAGAAGATCTCTGCTACGTCCTTTTCTATGAAATCATCAGTTTCATTGTCAATGTTCGTTGTCATCAGTTTCGCTGAAGACGCCAAATTTCTTTGCGACAGAATCTTGGCAATTGACGTGATCACCACTCATGTGTCTTGTTTAAGAAGTAAAAAAGTTCACCATCTTGTTGGAAGATAAATGATTGATTTTTGAAGTGTTTTTTTTTTCATCAATCCAATAGCTGGAACCACAATACTGTTAAAAGAGGATTGATCTTAGGCCGTACTCCACGAAAATCAGAGGAGACTCCCAAGTTTTCGAGATAGGGGAAATCTTGGATATCTTCTGATCATGAATATTGAATTGGGTTGGCTTCAATAATGAAGAGTTTCTCGTTAAAAAAATCTATTTCATACCTTGTCGTGTCCGCATTAAGCTCTCTGAGAAGGACCTTTAATCTCTCAAGTCTCTTTTGCTTTTTAAGAAGTGTGATGACTTAGGGTTCTCTCATTTTGTAGGAGGACAACTGAAGATCCTTCGTGATGATGGTTCTAATTGAAGTCTGGATCACATTCATGTATTTAGCTATATTTTAAATTTTTTCAAGTATTTCTTCGAGTCTTCAACATTGCACAAACCTTCTTAGCCATTTTCTTTATTCGAACAAGTACTCCCATTTCTACACTTCAAGGACAATCCTCAGAAGTGACAAGCTCAACGAAGCTTCTATTCACAACATGGTGCAATGTCGATTTGCAACTTTTAAAAGCATAATGATATCAGGGTTGGGTTTCCCTGTACGATGGTTTAAGTTTAACCCTGTCATTTTAGACCTGATATTTTCGATTTTATTAAAAAGAACCGACTAATAAGATTATATAACTATACTTAATAAAAAAGCAAATGATAAACATGTATAGTGCTGTTTGAAAAAAAAAAAGACTAATTAATGACTTTAAATTCACCCTGATTTACAATTTCATATTTCGACCTATTATCTGAAATATATGTGGAATGTGTATGTTCTTAGTTGAAAGTGAAGAAATACACATATATAGAGAGAGTATTATTGAGCATTAAAAACTGTTTCATGGCCTAAAATAAATTTCTATAGTGCGCAATATTCGCCCCGCCATGCAAAATATGGTGGGGCGAATAGTTGCGCACGGAAAAACTCCGCTAAATAAAAAATTTTAAAGTCTAGAACCTTGTAATTTTAACTGAGGCAACTTGAGTCAATGATCATCATGCACTAAAAACTTCAGGTCATTATCTGGGATAGAAATTTTTTTATGACAAATTTATTTTTTAGGGTAATTCGGTAAAATGAATTTTCGACTAGGTACTTTTCATATGGTCTTAAATGTGATTTATTTCAACTATGAATAAATGCCTGTAAGCTGTTTTAATTTTATACAGAGTTACTACATATTTGAGCCGGACTATGACTATTTTTGTTATTGGGCTAGCACATTCATAGCCCTTTAAACATGTGGTGCGCAAGATTCGCCCCGTGTGCTGCTGCGCGAGATTTGCCCCTCCCGACCCTATAGGGTAAAGAAGGCAAATTGCGCTACTCTATCTAACTGCGGCTTCTTACAAACAGAAGCACCAGGTCCCTACTGAACATCTTTGTTATAAAACGCGTAAGTATTAAATTAAAGCTCGCATTATTTTAAAAATTCTGCTTGCTATTTGTAATTTAGTTATAGCTTGTAACATTTTAATGTAAATTCAACTTCTCTCGTGCAATTTACCTGTGCGATTCTATATATATATTTCTATCAATTGCAAGCTTATTTCATTTCAAATTAGAATGCACTTCATCTTGAACTTACTGGAGTTGTTAAAATCTGAAGATTTAACAAAATTCTCAAAAAAGTCTTATCAATTCTAGATTGAAGAGCTAAATCATCATCATATTCATAATTATTATTCACATACCCTATATAATCTGCCCCTATACTAGAGTCAAGAGGTAAATTGCGGCACACTAATCAACAATTGACAGCGGACTCCGACAACAGAAACATCATAGCTTCAAAACACTCGTTAAAAACATAAATTAATACATTTTATCATGCACTGCTCTTCTTTAGATAGCTATGAAACATTTTAATGTGATTTTGGTTCATATTGTTTTGGAGACTCTTGAGAGGACCGCAATTAAAAATTAAAAGGCCGCAGTTTACCTACGTGACCCTATCAGATACTTTCCGATAGTGCGAAATATGGAGCTACTCTTGTTAAATTTAGTTTAAACAAACTACGTAAAATCCATTAAAATGAAACTATGTAAATTTGTGCTTTAGGTCCCCCAACGATTTTAGATATTTTGACACTTAAAAATAGGTTAGAGCAGCTATTTTAAGACTTTTTGAGGAATATCATTTTTCGTGCAAATGCTT
Organism: Caprella mutica; assembly: GCA_947561585.1. Classification (NCBI taxonomy): domain Eukaryota; kingdom Metazoa; phylum Arthropoda; class Malacostraca; order Amphipoda; family Caprellidae; genus Caprella; species Caprella mutica. The sequence continues at coordinate 110,805 of CANNZV010001581.1, read as the reverse complement.
CGTTTTCGAGATATAGCGCAATTAAATTTTTGGTAGGAATAACATTAGGTGTATAAAAAACACAAGGCTTTCCGCATTTAGATTTTTGTGACATAAAATCTTGGTGCCATGAAACTGTTAATGTAGTTCACAGTATCCGCTAGTTTGTTGTACTGCACACATCATGATTGTTTAATGACCTGGCAGGGGGGTTCGGGGGGCGGCACGCCCTCCTATATACTTATTTGTGATGTTAATGTACGTACCTTTCCAAACCCTTAAACTTAATCTAACTTATCGGAAACGAAGCATTTGAACAATAAATGGTATTCATGAAAAACGTCTTAAAATACCATAAAATAAAAACGTCTACCTATAAAAAGTGTCAAAATATCGAAAATCGGTGGGGGACCTAAAGCACAAATTTACCAATAACACTAATCGATAATAAAAAATATACATGCCATAAAATTGTTATCCTATTTACTTACCAAATCTTCAACCAAAGTTGCTTGCTTAGAAGTAGAAGCCATGATGTTTATTCAGGAGTTAGGCACTGTAATCAATTGAACATGACTATACGATAGATAGAGCTTGAATGAATACAAGGATATGGTTCTGTTAATGACCTCAAGTGTTGTCATACATTGTTGTCACGTGTGTGAGTATGTTTGTTATCAGGACATGGCGATAGGCAATTTATTTTGGGTTGACAAACGATATATTTTTCTTAGTCTTATTTCTTCATTTGTGTACATTTTCAAGTGTTATTCCATGGTCCAATCGATTTACTGATGTCCCTGTACTTGGGTAAGGTCCAGTAACTGATCCAAAAACCGTTTAGAACAAATTCCTATTCATTTTTCCGAAAAGCAAGGTTTTTTCCTAGTTTTACCTTGCCCAACGAGCCCAGCCCAGATCCAGACATCACACTAAAAATAATTTTTGAGTGGGAGGAGCTTTCGAAATTATTAGAAACATGCTCATTATAAATAGAGTTTTCACATTTAATTATGAGCCAACAGTATTTGAATTTTCTATTCATTTCAAAGTATTTAATTATGATAAATATATCCAAAGGAATAAAAATTAATACATTAATAAATCCTATTTGGATGATCAAAATATTAATTAAGATTAGGCATATTTAAATGAATCCATTGGAGGTGGTAATACTTGCTCATGGAATGTAGTATTAAATACAGATAATTACTATATTTCGTATAATGTATTTTCACTCTCGATGAATATCGGTGTAACCGAAAATCTAAAAGTTTATACTAATTAAATTACGTTGCTTCTAACTATAAAAGATTTAAATTATTGAAACTTTCATATATTTACCCATAGTTTAATATCATACATTCATGAATCTTACATTCACAACGTTCAATTAAAACTGTACTTTCCAGCATTCGATCGATTTCATTATTATTGTGATTAAGACTGCAAATGAGTTTATTAGTTCAAAATATGTTCGGGAGTAATTTGTTGTGAGCTGGTAATATATTTATTCCATCGGATATAGTCAATGGATACAAATAGGTACACTATATGTAATTGGGTACAATTATTTGTCAATTAAATAAAATGTGAATAATTGCCCTAGACTGATGGAATATGAATTTTAATCAGGATATTATAAGGTGGACATTGACTGATGGAATATGAATTTTAAGCAGGATATTATAAGGTGGACATTGACTGATGGAATATTAATTCTAAGCAGAATATTATAAGGTGGACAATGACTGAAGGAATATGAAAAAACAACTAACATGATTTTTCTCAGTTGTCTGAATATAGGTGGGATACCATCGTGTTAGGTGACGGCGAGTACAGTAACTTGGACAAAACTGCTGTCGTAGCTCCAAGCAATGTATATCCGTTTGTGGAACCTACATCTCTACCAGAACTAAACGAAAAATTCAGCTTGAGAGAATTTTTGGAAGGCCACTTATGCGATGAAAACGGTCTTCTTGAATTGCCTATTGGTTTTAGTAACTCTCAAGATACTGAGTTACCATGAGCTCGAATTTGTACCTTTTCGTATTCACACCTCTCAAACTGCTGGCCCTTCTGCTCTTGTTCCTGTTGGGATGACAAACCTGCATACACAATCATCGCAACAAGTGAGAGGTAATTATGGAACCTATTAAAAGGTGATCTAGGTTAGACTATTTTCATCTCTCTCAGAAGATTTTAAAACATTCAATTAGAGTGAGTAATGAATAATCGGACAGTTCCTCATTTTCATTCATATAATAAAATATTTAATTTGACTATTTAAACTGATTATTAGAATTGGTATCCATGATACCTTCAGGTATCATGGATATCAAAAAATAACCAGTTTCGATGATCAAATTATATATTTTATATGAACGAAAATGAAGAACTGACTGATTATTCATTACTTTACCTAATATGTATCGCATTGAAGTATCTCTAATTAATTTTCAATTTTCTTTATTTAACTGTAGGCCTAGATCATGCTGTCTCTTCACCTAAAGTGCCGATTTGTTCAAAACACCCTAACGGTAAGTTAAAATGTTCAGATAGGTACGGTAGGTTGATTTTATATAATTTAATTAATGGTGTTTATTTCGGCCACAGTATCAAATGACAGCAAAGGATGTCGATGCAAACCAAAAAAGATCTCGTAGAGAAGGAGATGCAGTTGCTGTTACATCTGAAATATGTAAGATTTACCTGGAAAATATTTTATTCATCCTGGTGCATTAAATTGAAGTCTAATTTAATATATTATCTTTTCATAGTGATAGCATCAACCATTGCATCTGGAATAACCGAGATTCTACCAGATATCGTGACAAGCTCTACCAACCTACAAAAAGAAGCATTGCCAGAATCAAATGAATTTAATTCATCACTACAAATTCCGCCATCAAATTCCCCAGAAATTGGAACTGTAGCTACCATCTCTGCGGAAAATAAAGACGACACTGATGCCCTATACTCTCCGTCTAACGTCTTCTTCAGATGAGATACCGTCTGCGCAGCGTAAGTATTGCATTGAAGAATTTGATTTTTTCTATGCATAGTTTCATTCTATTTCTACTGAGGCACTCTGTAACATTATTATAACAAATATATTTTCTTCCTATTTACTCAGCTGATCATATCGAAATTAAAAGGAAGGCGATATTTTCTAAACTGTCTCGCAAACGAACAAAAGGTATGAATAATCTGTTTGACAATTGTAGTATTGAAAAATGTATTGAATAATATTTTAGTTCTAATTTCTCATGATTCTAGGATCTCAAGAAAAGGAGGATTTGGATTTCATCAGTGATGCCGAAGATTTGGCGATACTGACGAGGAGGAGACAGACTAAAACGCAACGCAGCAAATAATAAATTACCCAGTTATATTTTGTATTCTACATTTTTTATGTAATGTTAGGCAGGAATTTTAAATTTAATTTGTTGATTTTGTTGAATGTTTGAAGTTAAAATATTTTTTGTTCCATTCATACTCTATATAGCATACAATATATACTCTTCAGTTACTAAAATTTATATTAAGTTAAACTTCTTTATTGTTCTTTCAATTCAATATAATTCTCTAGACAAATGTCTTTATTTAAATTCCATGATACCAATTTCCAAACATTTCATCGTTGGATACCCTGTTTTTATACAATTTTTATAAGGATAGGTCCATCATAGGATACCCTGTTTCTATTATATTTTTTATCAGGATAGGTCCATCATTGGATACCCTGTTTCTGTTATATTTTTATCAGGATAGGTCCATCTTTGGATACCCTGTTTCTATTATATTTTTTATCAGGATAGGTCAATATTTGGATACCCTGTTTCTTTTATATTTTTTATAAGAATATGTCCATCTTTGGATACCCTGTTTCTATTATATTTTTTATCATGGTACGTCCAACATTGGATACCCTGTTTCTATTATATTTTTTATTAAGTTAGGTCACTCTTTGGTTACCCTGTTTCTATTATATTTTATATTAGGATAGGTCCATCTTTGGATACCCTGTTTCTATTATATTTTTTTTCAAGATAGGTCCATCTTTGGATACCCTGTTTCTATTATATTTTTTATTAGGATAGGTCCATCTTTGGATACCCTGTTTCTATTATATTTTTCATTAAGATAGGTCACTCTTTGGATAACTTGTTTCTATTATATTTTTTATCATGATAGGTCCATCTTTGGATACCCTGTTTCTATCATATTTTTTATTAGGATAGGCCCATCTTTGGATACCCTGTTTCTATTATATTTATTCATTAAGATATAGGTCACTCTTTGGATACCCTGTTTCTATTTTATTTTTTATCAGGATAGGTCCATCTTTGGATACCCTGTTTCTATTATATTTTTTATCAAGATATGTCCATCTTTGGATACCCTGTTTCTATTTTATTTTTTATTAAGATAGGTCCATCTTTGGATACCCTGTTTTCATTTTTTAATCATGTGAGCTCCATTTTTTGATTGAATATCCTGTTCCTATTTCTTATTTAGTAGGTTAGGACAATCTTTCAATATCCTATATCTATTCTTATTTTTATCAGGATGGGTCTGTCACTTGTGCCCTGTTTCTACATCATTTTTTATCAGTATAGGTTGATCTTTGGATACCGTGTTATCACTTATTTTTTTATAAGGATAAGTCTATCTTTAAATTTTTGATTCCATTTCCTTTTTATCGGGCGAGGCCACTTTTTTGAATGGATATTCTGCTTCTTTTCCTTTTTTATTAGGATAGGTCAATCATTGAAACCATTGTATCACTCAAATTAAATCTCCCATACTGAATAATATACTTGTTAATTATTTCCTCGACCACTCTATGTCCCTTTATATAATATCTTGGTTAGTAAATTTCTCCACCAGTCTATGTCAAAAACTCTTTCTAATTTACTTGTTAATTATTTTCTCTATCAGTCTATGTTTTCCACTCAATAATTGTCTTGTTTATCATCTTTCCAAAAATAATCTATAAGCTATGTAACTGCCATCAAATAAATTTTGATTAATACCATTTCTTTCATTATAAAATATAATAAAATTACTAATCAATTCCTTGAAGTATTCCCCACGATATAAAGAGGACATAGCAGGAAATTATCTATCCAGAATTCAATACCTGGACATGGTATTCCGAAGTCATTTAGGGTAGTACATGGGAACCAGGTTTTTTCTAATTATTTGAGGGTGTTTCTTACAATAATTTTATCTTTTTAAATTTAATTTAGATCCATTTTTTCTGCAGTTGTAACGATAGAATATCATTTTTAATATTAACGGTTTGCTTTAGCAACGTACATATCCATACATTCATTATTTATTGAACCGAAAATTTGGTCCCGAACGATTCCCAGGGAGAAATTTATAGGGGGGACATAGAAGATTTTGGGAGATTAAAGGAGTCTTTCTACCATAATCATAGAAGAGAATTGGGGGTGCGTATGTCCAAATTTTCTACCATGTTCACTCCTATAATTAAAGGGGGGAATCTCCTATACTATCAGATGATTTCTCCCATAATCATATAAGATTTTGGGAGATTAAAGGAGTCTTTTTTACCATAACCATGGAAGAGAATTGGGAGTACTTATGTCCAAGTTTTCCACCATGTTCACTCCTATAATTAAAGGAGGGAATTTCTTATACTGTCAGATGATTTCACCCATAATCATAGAAGATTTTGGGAGATTAAAGGAGTCTTTCTACAATAATCATAGAAGAGAATTGGGGGTGCTTATGTCCCAGTTTTCTACCATGCTCACTTCTACAATTAAAGGGGGGGAATTTCCTATAGTATCAGATGATTTCATCCATAATTATAGAAGATTTTGGGAGGTTAAAGAAGTCTTTCTACCATAATCATAGAAGATAATTGGGGGTGCTTATGTCCAAGTTTTCTACCATGTTCACTCCTATAATTAAAAGGGGGAATCTCCTATACTATCAGATGATTTCACCCATAATCATGGAAGATTTTGGGATATTAAAGGAGTCTTTCTACCATAGTCATAGAAGAGAATTGGGGGTGCTTATGTCCAAGTTTTCTACCATGTTCACTCCTATAATTAAAGGGGGAAATCTCCTATACTATCACATGATTTCACCCATAATCATAGAAGAATACCAAAATTAATATTTCCTAGCATATACTGCATTTGTACGTGTACGTTTGACTCTACATGAATTAGTTGAATGATACATATAGTAATATACAAATTAAATGGAAAGATATGGAGAAAGAAATGAAGTGATGTTGCCGGATCTCGAACGCAGCACCTTGTTGACTTCTGCTTGCGACGCTAACCACTCGACCATCCTGGACACAGTAGAAGTAAGATTTTTAATGAGGTTAATGCAATATGATAACTCAAGTTTATCTTTCAGTTATCATCGATAAATATAATTTCATATTTCATAGATTTTTTTTTCTTTTATAATTGTTTCTTATATAATTTTTAGTGGATTAACTATTTTTCACTAATTCCTGGAATATTCCCTCGATATCGATAGGGATCAACTAACTTTCACTAATTCCTGGAATATTCCCTCGATATCGTTACCAAAGGAAAATATTATGGTGGGTCATGGAAGATTATGGTGGACAGACATTATAGGGGGCTAGATCTTACGTGATTATAGATAATATTTGATAAATATCAACCTTGTGCAACACATCCTATAAACATCTATAATCACCGAAATATTTCCCAACGATGATAGTAGATTGTATCAACCAAAATCTCCGAATATTTTCTGATAATGTTCCTTATATGAACTTCTATAAATGAACCATCTTAAATCTACGAAGATTTTCTGATAATAATCCTACTATGAATTTGAATGGCTGTAACATCTTAAATCTGCGAAGATTTTCTGATGATATTTCTTATATGAACTTCTATGACTGATCCATCTTAAATCTCCGAAAAGTTTTTGATGGTATTTCTTATATGAGCTTCTATGACTGATCCATGGATCAGTCATAAAAGTTCATATAGAAATATAATAAGAAAATCTTCGAAGATTTAAGATGTTCAGTCATAGAAGTTCATATAAGAAATACCAACAGAAAATCTTCGAAGAATAAAGATGGTTCAGTCATAGACGTTCATATAAAAAATACCATCAGAAAATCTTCGAAGATTTAAGATGGTTCAGTCATAGAAGTTCATATAAGAAATACCATCAGAAAATCTTCGTAGATTTTAGATGGTTCAATCATAGAAATTCAAATAAGAAATACCATCAGAAAATCTTCGAAGATTTAAGATAGTTCAATCATAGAAGTTCATATAAGAAATACCATCAGAAAATCTTCGAAGATTTAAGATAGTTCAATCATAGAAGTTCATATAAGAAATACCATCAGAAAATCTTCGAAGATTTAAGATGGTTCAGTCATAGAAGTTCATATAAGAAATACCATAAGAAAATTTTCGGAGATTTAAGATGGATCAGTCATAGAAGTTCATATAAGAAATACCATCAGAAAATCTTAGAAGATTTAAGATGGATCAGTCATAGAAGTTCATATAAGAAATACCATCAGAAAATTTTCGGAGATTTAGGATGGTTCAATCATAGAAGTTCATATAAGAAATACAATCAGAAAATCTTCGAAGATTTAAGATGGTTCAGTCATAGAAGTTCATATAAGAAATACCATAAGAAAATTTTCGAAGATTTAAGATGAATCAGTCATAGAAGTTCATATAAGAAATACCATCAGAAAATCTTAGAAGATTTAAGATAGTTCAATCATAGGAGTTCATATAAGAAATACCATCAGAAAATCTTCGAAGATTTAAGATAGTTCAATCATAGAAGTTCATATAAGAAATACCATCAGAAAATCTTCGAAGATTTAAGATGGTTCAGTCATAGAAGTTCATATAAGAAATACCATAAGAAAATTTTCGGAGATTTAAGATGGATCAGTCATAGAAGTTCATATAAGAAATACCATCAGAAAATCTTAGAAGATTTAAGATGGATCAGTCATAGAAGTTCATATAAGAAATACCATCAGAAAATTTTCGGAGATTTAGGATGGTTCAATCATAGAAGTTCATATAAGAAATACAATCAGAAAATCTTCGAAGATTTAAGATGGTTCAGTCATAGAAGTTCATATAAGGAATACCATCAGAAAATTTTCGGAGATTTAGGATGGTTTATCAGAGAAGTTCATATAAGTAATATTATCAGAAAATATTAGAAGATTTAAGATGGATCAGTCATAGAAGTTTATATAAACAATATTGTCAGAAAATCTTCGCAGATTTAAGATGTTACAGCCATTCAAATTCATTGTAGGATTATTATCAAAAAATCTTCGTAGATTTAATATGGTTCATTCATAGAAGTTCATATAAGGAACATTATCTGAAAATATTCGGAGATTTTGGTTGATATAATCTACTATACATCATAGTTGGGAAATATTACGGTGATTATAGATGTTTATAGGATGTTTTGCGCAGGGATGATATATATCGAATATTATCTATAATCGAGTATGATCTAGCCCCTTATAATGTCTGTCCACCATAATCTTCTATGACTCCACCATAATATTTTCCCTGGAATATTCCAGGAATTAGTGAAAATTAGTTTATCCCTATCGATATCGATGGAATATTCTAAGAATTACTGAAAATTTGATGATCCCCTAAAAATATCGTAGGAATATTTAAGGAATTACTAAAAATTAGTTGATTCCCTAACAATATCGAGTAAATATTTCAGGAATTATTGAAAAAGTAGTTAATCTCCTAGAAATTATAAAAGAAACGATTATAAAAGAAAAAGAGAAATAATTTATGAAATATGAAATTTAATTTATCTATGATAACCTAAAGATAAATTTGAATTATCATATTGCATTAGGCTCATTAAAAATCCTACTTCTACTGTGTCCAGGATGGTCTAGTGGTTAGCGTCGCAAGCAGAAGTCAACAAGGTGCTGGTTCGAGACCCGGCAACATCACTTCATTTATTTCTCCATTTCTTTCCATTTAATTTGTATATAATAATATGTATCATCCAACTAATTCATGTAAAGTCAAAAGTACACGTACAAATGCAGTATATGCTAGGAAATATTAATTTTGGTATTCTTCTATGATTATGGGTGAAATCATCTGATAGTATGGAAGATTCCCCCCTTTAATTATAGGAGTGAACATGGTAGAAAACTTGGACATAAGCACCCCCAATTCTCTTCTATGATTATGGTAGAAAGACTCCTTTAATATCCCAAAATCTTCCATGATTATGGGTGAAATCATCTGATAGTATAGGAGATTCCCCCTTTTAATTATAGGAGTGAACATGGTAGAAAACTTGGACATAAGCACCCCCAATTCTCTTCTATGATTATGGTAGAAAAACTTCTTTAATCTCCCAAAATATTCTATGATTATGGGTGAAATCATTTGATAGTATAGGAGATTCCTCCTTTTAATTATAGGAGTGAACATGGTAGAAAACTTGGACATAAGCACCCCCAATTCTCTTCTATGATTATGGTAGAGAGACTCCTTTAATCTCCCAAAATATTATATGATTATGGGTGAAATCATCTGATAGTATAGCAGATTCCCCCCTTTTAATTATTGGAGTGAACTTGGTAGAAAACTTGGATCTAAGCACCCCCAATTCTCTTCTATGATTATGGTAGAAAGACTCCTTTAATCTGCAACATTTTCTATGATTATGGGTGAAATCATCTGATAGTATAGGAGATTCCCCTCTTTAATTATAGGAGTGAACATGGTAGAAAACTTGGACATAGGCACCCCCAATTCTCTTCTATGATTATGGTCGAAAGCCCAAGCAACCATGACACATTGTGCCAACATGGGCACTAGATGGTTAGATGGGCAAGAGATGGCAGACTGAAAAGTAGCCTAGAAATTACATGGGGATAACGTGGTTTCCCATTCTCATGGAATGTTACCTTGGAAGAAGGTTGGTTCAATGTTCCAAATCCATCCCATTGAATTGTCATATTGGCCCAACCTGATTACTATATAGCGTATCAATATTATATGGGGGAAGCTTTATTAACATATTGGCAAAAAAATTTCCTGGAATAGGGAAGATTCAATCAATCGCAATTTATAAAATGTCCTCAAATTAATATTAAATTATTAATCGTTCAGCAAAATTATTTTTTTAATACTAAGTTTAAGTGACTAGACAAAGATGATCACAGGAACGATAAAGAATTAAAGTTTTAGTTTCAAGGTTTAAAATTTATAGTTTTTAAATTACACAATTTTAATATAAAGTATAGGTAAATAAGCTATATGATGTGTAAAATGAGGACGAAGGGGGAGTGGCACTGAGTGATTTTATAGCGTGGTTGCCAGATGCTAGTTTCTATGAAGCTTGGCTAGTTTTTTAATTAGCTACTGTTAGGTAATTGTGACCATCTTAATACATTTTCAAAATATTTGTATGATAAATTACGAATAGAGGATAATGGGCAATCCTAAACTGAACATATTTGTTTCCGGTATGAAACTGGTTTGTATTTTCGGTTATACATAGTGAAATTTTTAAAATTCAGGTAGTTTGTTAGTGCTTTTCGTTGGAGGAGGTATTAGTGTTTTAATTCCCTTAATTAATTTAGGAAATTCTTCAAAGCTGCACTCTGCGGCCTATTTGAAGTTATAAAATGGTGAGTTGAAGTTTTTTAAATATACTTATAGATATTTTAAAGTTATTTTATGTAGTGTATTCGATATAGTTATTACCTGCTTCTATAGGTGCAGTACCTAATTAGGTACCGAGCTGAATAATATTCTCTTTAGCCTGTGGCTAAATATATGTAAGTACCTAGGGTAATTTTCGAGTTATCAACTTATCTTACGGTGTCACTTTTCTCGATCTTTATAGAAATAAAGTACTACAGCTACCTGAAAATTAAATGATAATAATTATTCAAACTTGATCGAAAACGTGAAAACTTCCGATAACTCGGATCTTACCATGAAATATTAATTTAAATTTCTCTTTAAATATAAGTATATTATATATAAGTATAAAGTATATAACCACTATCTAGGTATATAGGCACCTATTATTTAATTTAAAAATAGTTACAGAGTTAACCTGTGAGTTACAACAATTTTGGATACACGTACTTTTGTTCATTTCTGATAACTACAAAATTTGCTTGCAAATATAGTAAATATTTAAATATAGGTAATTAATGTAACTGAAATAAATACAGCTACGGAACTCTGCAAATGATATTGAGAATTGATTAGGTAATTAATATTTTCTTTTTCAAGGTAGAGGTCATTACCATCGCCATAAGAAAACCTTAAAATTTTGAGAGGTATAGACGACGTAGTTACTGCAATACCGGAAGGAGAGATAGGCACATCAGAATGTGAACGAACCCATAGCCAAGGGTAAATTATTATACCTCTCACTGAATTATTGTATGCTTGTCTTTCTTATAGCTATGTAATTCGATTGAGTCGATTTCCATAGATAATAAGTTTTGTTTTGATCTCAAGAGTTATAGTCAGCTTTTTATTATAGTCATGTTAGTTGTAATATCATATATAACTATTCTATACTATATTATAATCACTCTTTATACTTATGATATAAAGCTAGATGTATTGTTTAATGTTACTGTTGAATCACCTTTTTAATGGATAGGTTTTTTTAAGTTCGTTCTACTCTTTTCTTGTAACGATCTGCGAATAAATAAATGAAAATCTAGAAGATGATTTTTATTTGTCCTAATCAATATGATGTTCATTTTATTAATAACAATGCTCTATTATAAATCTTTTCAAGGCTTCAAAGGTAATTTATTAAACCTTATGATTTATTTATTGTGACCTGATGGGTCCAATGTGGTAGTGCCATATTTAGCACATGGAAACCACCTAGTAACAAAGTAATTTCAATATTGGTTGCCAGTGCTTTTTCGACCCTGGCCCCATCATCCTCGGCATCATCTTATACCAAGATGGTTTCAACATTAGTCACCCATGCTGTCACCATGTGGGCCCAGTTTGTAAATAACCACACAGTACCAATGTGGTAGTGTCATATGTCACATGGAAACCACCTAGTACCAAGTTGATTTCAATACAGCTTGCCAGTTCTTTTACGACCTTGGTCCCATCAACCTCGACAACATCTTGGGCCAAGATGGTTTCAACATTAGTAGCCCATACTGTCACCATGTTGGCCCATTTTGCAAATAACCACACAGTACCAATATGATTTGTCATCAGATTACGGGCTTGAATGGCACCTAGTGCCCACATTGGCCCCATTAACTGTGGTTGCTTGGGAGGCTCCTTTAATCTCCCAAAATCTTTTATGTCCCCCCTATAATTTTTCCCTGGGTTGTATGTGGATGTTCTTGATGAGAGTTATTCAGTTGTTTTATTAGGGAATGTGTGATGATTTAGGACAATATAGTTATAACCAATAATAATAAAAATTTAATGAATATTTAAGTATTATTTGCTTACATGATTTACCCATATCGAAAATTAAAAAAAAATTGCGTAAGATTTTTTCTATTCATTGCTCAACATAAATCATTTTTTCTGAAATTCTTCAAAATATATCAGTTTATTACTATTTATTAGTAGTTAAATTGAACTTATAAAGGATTATAAAGATAAGATATAATACTTTGAATAATTGATTGTTTATTTTGATTAGATTTACAAATAATTGAGAAGCATGAGAGATGATAGCAGAGTCAGAGAGTCAACACTCCTGATTGCCAAGAATAAAATCGTGGTTTCAAGGTTATTCGATACTGGCGAGTGAAATCAATCTACATTCAGAATTCGACCACTTAGTTAATATTTGAATGGAGAGATCCCGAGCTATAACTTATTTTATATATTATTTTATTTCTTATTTATTTGTCTATTATTTCCAACATATTTCCAATGAAAATGATAGTACACTGAAAGAAAAGTGTACTTAACCGAACCTATATATAGTTTCATACAAACCACAATGTTGGTCGTTTTTAAACCATACCACAGCTGTGGTTTGAATCAAACATCATGAATTTATAATGTAATTTTACCTACATGCATGTACTTTATCTGACCTACATCTATCACCATTCTAACTACAGCTGAATGTCTATTTTACCTACATACAAGCAATTCAAACCACAGCTGTGGTTAAACATTACCTACATGCTTATTAATTAAACTACAGCTGGCTGTCTATTTTACCAACATGCATGCAATTCAAACCTCATGTAAAAGAATATTTAACTGATAAACTAATCCTTCAAACTACAGTCGTTAAGCAATTTTACCTACATGCATTTTATTTTAGCCACTTGGATAATGTTTACTTTAGCTACACTCAATTACAAAATACTGTAGTAATCAAATTCATAAGAATTCATATATAATACAGCATGAAGATTAACTATTAAATATAGAGTGATAATACTTCTGTTAAGTTAGTTAAAATAGATATAATATAAATAATTAAATTGGATATTTAGCAAATCTTTCCATATTTATCAAATCATTGTAAAAAAACTCAAAATTAATTAATTACATTTAATATAAAACGAACAATTTCAGAAACACACATTACTTGGTAAACATTAGTAAGTAGAAAATTATAATAGTTTCTCAGAAGCTATAAAAATTGAAGAAGTTACCAATTTATGTATTATTAAACATGAATAATATATTCAAGAAATATAACAATTCTATTAACTCATTTAATAGATTACTAAATTTGAGATCACACCATCAAAGGAGAAACTGCAACTAGATTATAACTCGAGGATTAAAGAAGAAGTTATATATAGTTATGATTAAAAAGGCCCAAATAAAGCTTCCTTGTAGCTCCAAGAATTAAGTACCCAAACAAATAAAAAGTCATTTAGTAGTTCATGAACTGAATTGTTCACAGCTAGCTATTTCTCAAAGCGACTCACCAAATCAGTGACGCATGGACCTTCCATAACATAACATTTAATGAATTTTGTACAATGATGTTCACAGTAATGTAAAAATGTTTCAGCACTCCTTGCAATATTGCAAATTCAAAACTTGGAATAGTTTAAAATACTACATCAATCGCCTTCAAAAAGTGTTGGCACCCAAAACATAATGTCATCAGAGGAAACATAATATTGATCAACTTCAGAAGACTTTGAAGATGGGTGGCTGGAATGAGACTAAGAAGGATGATTACTTCTCTAGCCAAGCTATCCTCTTCAATAGTTAGCCATATGACTGAAAAGAAAATTACAAAGCATCGATTAATGAATATCTTCCCATTCATAGTTAGCTAGAAGTCAAATAAATAGGTAAAACTTACAGAAACTTACCTCTAAAAGTTAAAACCAACATCAGCAGTAGTGGGCCTCAATCTCTTGTTGTTGTGATGATGTTAGCAAAAGTAGGCAAGCCACCCCAAAAGTCTTCATTAGAATGTCTCTGGTGTCTGCAAAAAATATGGAATTAGGAAATTGTTGAGAATAGTTAGTACAATTGAGAGATTAAGGCTAATTACTGACTAGCTATGTAGCAATGATTAGCAAAAAAACTAAAATTCACAATGAATATGATGATAATTGACTTAATTGTTAAAATAATCATCCGCAAGAGATATAAACAGTCTTAGATTAGGTAACAGCAAGAACATATTTCCTTTATCCAATTGAATGAGAAAAATAATCAATTAGCTATCATGCAGCTATTGATGACAACATAGAATTAAATGTAAAGAAGTAGTACTAGCTACTGAATTTCAATACTGAATTTCAATGTAGCTACTGTTACCAAAAATTCATGTCATATTACTCTGAAAAAGAGCCATATGAAAGTCATGGTATCTATAAAAAGTTAAAATTCTATAGAAGCAGTGGGAGATTCTGAAATTTAGGTTGATTTCAGAGAGCATTTCAGTCCCAATTAATTAAATTGTTACCAAGAGCCAGAAAGTAACTATCTCAAATCAAATCTGATGAATATTAATTTTTTAAATATTTTCTGTGCAAAAAATACTTATTTTCTTCAATTTAAATTCATTTTGTTGAAAACAGAATGCAAAATAGAGAATTTTAGAACAATTTACCAGTTTCAGTTGCCTGGTGTTTAAATTAAAATATTTGATAGTAAAGAATACACTATTTAAAAATCTATTTGGCATACAGGTTACAATTGAATATATTAAATGCACTGGATTTTAAAAATCCCATTAATTGATCATCATATATCAAAGTCCATAGAAACTGATCTCAAAAAATCTATTTTGATTATTGTTCTCAACTTCTAATAGAAATAAAAGTAAAAGAAACCTAAAGATAATTTTCACAGAAAAGGATAAAAAATATTCCATATTCTGCTGACTGCCAACAGAACAATCAAGTCATCAGAGATAATTATGAAATTTAGAAGATAATTATTAGTCTGTAAGTGGTGCACAGAATTAGGTACTCTTACTTTTCAAAAAAAAATCTTGAAAAAGCCAGCAAACAAATTAATTCAATTGGCTAGTCTTCCATGCACTAGGTAACTGACTAATATCATTGATTTAGCAATTTTCACTCACAATATTAAAGGCGAAATAGTGATATGTAAAGAATATTAATTTATGAGAAAAGAAAAAACAACCAAGTTTACCATCAAATACAATCTGGGAGAACTGGTGAAAAAATTGGAGAGTTCATGGACCACATAATTTTACTTTGGCATCAGTCTGTATTTTAACATTATCTGTGCAAACAGTTATTGATTTCTTCTCTTATATACATGTATTTTTCTTAGAAGAGAAGGAAAACATAGAGGATTTCTTGGAAAGCACTTTAGCAGTTTCTGCAATCTGGCCAGAACAGAGAGTCAGAAGTTAAGAGTGACACTGTGGCAGACATTCTGACAGAGACTTCAAAAAGTGTACACCAATATATTATATTGTAATTAGGATTGTATTACATACAAGCACCCTAGATGTAGAGGCTAGAGCAAACTAAAGATTATAGACAGCTGCCTAAAGTCTATGCTGCAATGTATTGGAGATTCTGCCTTGGACCTTTTCCAATTATAAATAGGTAGGCTGATTTTCTATTTTTCAGAATGAATTGATCACAGAAAACTATTCTAGCCTATTTTATGTTCTGATATAAATAGCTATTTCTATAAATTTAAGCACTGGACATAGCTGAAATTAAATTAAGGTTACCACCAAATTACACACCTACCTTCTTTGATATTTCACTGAAACTGACGCGCCACTCCAGTTTCCTGCTTGATTTACATTAAATTTACATACATGTGATTAATAATTTCATAGTAATACTCTAACTACATAGACGACGGTTATATATACTGACAAAGGAAAATAATTTACCCACATGCAAGTTTAATTTTGATTTGTATTGTAGGTGAGATGAACTGACATAGATGATGCGTATTGCTAACCACAGAAATATAAAATTTTACCTACATTTTGTGAATTTATACTGACTAGAGAATTAAACCACATGCTGTAGTTCATCTACACCTAGCACATAACAAGAATTAACTATTTTAGCGTATAATCAACCCACAATGAGTTAAACTACAGTGTGTTGTTTGATGACCAAAAATTATTTCTCTCAGTGTAGTAATACATGTCGCCGGAATATCCCGAGAATGTCGGATGGGGATGATATTCGTTAGGAATATCGCGGGAATATCCCCAAAATGTCGGAAGGGAATCATATTGATAATGCATGTTGTGGAAACATTCCCTGGACATCGGACCGCGATATTGCGACACTGATGGGGGGTTGCGATATCGAGGGGATGTTCCGGGAACATCGCAATGTTACCTGGGTATATAGTAACTTGAAATATATTGGAAAACTTTGAAGATGTGTGGTTGAGCTTCATTAATGGTTACTAGCAATCATTCAATTTATATTCAGATTAATTATTTCTCTTTGAATGAGTGAAGACATATATTTTTTGTTACTGTTCGTTAGGAAATTCTGACTATCATATTATTATACATGACACAGCACACACTATTCGAATTATATGTTTAAGAATATTTGCGGGTATTTTTTGATTAGGATACTTCTATCCTAAATTAGAATTATAGAGCGACCTGCTAGCTGTTATTTTACATCTTTATTATAGGTTATCATGAAGTTCTGAGCATCAAATAATATTTCCTCACATCGCTATTCCTGCACGCGTGAATGCTGAGAAATGGAATAATGATATAAATTAACAAATCGCATGTGTGTAAATGCCATCTGTTTGTACGGCTGATCTATGGAAGAAACTAAATACAGATTGTGAGACCTTATAAACTGAACTGAAAGTTTGTACATAAAGTTAATTGGACGGCATCACACTACCTCAGACATGCTACTGTTATATTATCTGGAAATATTAGTAACTTTGGATGCTTTTGTTCTGAGCAATTCGTATTTTTCACCACTGATGGTAAATCGATCAACCGGAAAATTGCGCCGTTTCTTAATTTCCTGGTCATATTTTTTATGATCGAGAGAGTATATTGTCTGTATACTCAGTATTACTCACTTTTTATCTAATAAGAATCTTTACAAATTAGTTGATGTGTGTTGTTGTTGTTGTTGCTACTTTCACTGGAAAGTGTGTGCGCTTGTCTCAGTCAAGAAGGGAGGGGAAATCGTAAGGGGAGATGATCGGGAAAAGGAGGGTCGGGAAGAGGAGGGTCGATAGGTGGTGGGTCAAGAGGAGGACTGTAAGGAAGGTTAGGGAGAGGAGGTGACCCCGGAGGAGGTCCGACAAAAGGTAAACCCGAAATAGATATGTGGTGCTTGCTCCGCAGTTAAACACTTGGAGCACATCTTAGTCTGTCCAGCCACAGTCAGTTTAGGTCGGTGACATCGCCCTACAGAAAAAACAAAAGTAGATAATTGCATGTCAAAACTAACTTATATATACATTGTAATTAGTATTAATCACCTAGCTTGCTTTAGAATTTCAACAGCAACTATAAACATCACTATAGAATGAAGATGATTTTAGCTATCTAAAAGATTTAACATTTTTTTTGAATGAATCAAAATAAAATAAGATGATTACATAATTCTTAAAAAAAAAAATAAGAAGATTGCAGATTTCTTTAAAAAAAATGGAAATAGAAGAAGATGATTATAGATATCCAATAGAAAAGGCAAGATGTAGGACGATTTTTTTTTGAGTGATTTGATAAATGAAACAAACATTTTAGCGATAAATCACAAACACAGTGAAATGAAATATGAGGTTGTTTACACTAAGCACTCCGAGTTACAAATGTTCATATCTAATGTAATAGTGATTTAATAAACTCTCACCGAGACAATACTCTTTGTTTCCACATGGTTTATCTTATTTTAAGTCTTTGTCCATATTTCCATATTTGAAATAAGTTTAATTGCATTTTAGGCCTGGTGACTGTTAGGCATTTTGACTGTTAGGCAATTTGTCCATTAGGCAATTTGTCCGTTAGGCAATTTGTCCGTTAGGCATTTTTTTTCGTAGGCATTTTGTCCGTACGCATTTGACGTAAAAAGAATGTTGGAAATGAAAAAAAAAATAACTCAATAATTTGATAAATGGGCCAAATAGAAAATAGAGAATTGATATATTTAATGATATGATTATTAATGAATAAAAAACAGAATGTAATATACTGCAATCAACCTTATCATTGAACATCAAATAATTTTAATTTATTTTGTAAAACCTAAGTAAATGATATATACTTTTTCTCAGTTATAATTCAAAGAGGATAATGTAATATTTTTTCCAACGGAACTTCTAATACCAAGAAAATAAAATAATATAATACCAGCGGTTCTTTTCTATGAGCATGGCTAGTTAATTGAATATCAGCACTAACTTATATAAATATTGAAATCTAGAATTTCAAAAGCAACTATAAACATCATATTGCATGATTGAAGATGATTAATTGATGTATAGTTATCTAAAGAAATAAACAACATTTTAGAATAAAAATAGAATGAAATAGCGGAAAATAATTAAAATCAAGTGATTTGTTAAGTAGATCAAACTCTTTAGTGATAAATCACACACACAGCAAAATCTCCATTATGTATTTGGTCCGTTAGGCATTTTGTCTGATAGTCTTTTGGTCAATAGTCATTTTGTCCGCTCACAGTAATAAGTTACCACTAATGATACAGTTCACTGTCCGTAATGCCTGGCCAATCAGAAGGCTTGTTACATATTATAAAATTTGTTTTTAGCGTAGATCAGCTGCAGTCTGTGAGAGAGTGATATTGATACCTGAATAATGATCTACGATGATATTGCCATAGATTACAATGTTTGGATGCGAAGTGAGATAATAAACATTGAACAGTGATCTACGCATGTAGAGCACTTTACATTTGAATCATTTGGTACTTCTGTAAAGTGATCTGGAGCTGTGGATGACTATTCACTGTAGCTATAGTCAGCGATGGAGATTTTTGGGTAGATCACGTATCATAGTTACTCTTTAAATTCTATGATGTATGAAAACTATTAGTAAAAATTACATATTTAGTTATTTAGATTCTATCCATCTATCCTGGATCCATTGTTTTGGAATCAGCTTTTATATTTTTTTGAATTAGTCGGAAAAAAAATTACATATTATAATAAAACTGAAGAACCAAATTTGAATTAGTTTGCAATTTTATAACCAGTAACCTTAGTTTAAATGAATAAGGGAATAAATAAATTAGAGTGGAGTGGACTTTTAAAAAAGAATGCTGTTAGGATTACTTTTCAAATTAACAAATTGATAACAATTGAAGAAAATTATGATTTTTTTTTCACCTCTAAAACAAGTCTTCGCTGCTACGCAGAGCTCATTGCACCAAAACTGCTGATTGCAAAAGTTATGCGAGTGGAGGCGCTGGGGTTTGCCTAATTTACAACTAAGATTTTGTTTAAAATTACCCTGGAAAAAGGTTATTCGACGAGTACCATTGTTCATAGTATCCCAATGATGAACATCTTCTCATGAATCCAAAATAACCAAAATGTATTTTGACTGCTGAAAGCTGGCTTTAAGGGTATGCGTTGAATGAATCAGTTCACCAGTATGTCAAAAAAGTGATTTACTGATCGCATTTGAAAATATTGAATACAATTATCTCAATAACATTAATCTGGACTTCCCCTGTTTTTCACCATCATGAGTGATATATTCTTTTATTGGAAGTTCAATTAGCTGAATAATAAAATGGAAGATACGAAATGAATTTGAGCATATTACTGGTTATTTACCACCGTGGTATTTAATTATTATTCTCATTTCCAAAAAAAATATCTCATCCGACTATTAGGGACCATTGTCACGTAATGGAAACTCTTACGCGTGGAGGAAATTAAATAATTATTAATTATAATTAAATCACCTGCTCGACCAAAGAAATAATTATATTCCGGAATATTTATTCATGAATTCATTCTGATGTTTGAATTTAATTATTACAAAAATAAAATTTATTAATGTCATTCGTATCCTCTTGGAAGCATAATTAATTTAACAACAAAAAATGTTTAAATTATTTTTGATTTAGCAGTAGATTATATAAAATATAATGAGCCGAATTAAATTAGCTATATGAAATTTTATTAATATTAACTGAATAAATAAAATTAATTTAATTTGAATAAATTTCACTAATAAAATCATATTATATTATATTATAATAATAATCGTTATTGAATATAATAATTTAAAATCAGGTTTCGTATTAGTAAACAATAATTAAAACTACAAATTTTAAGAAATTTTCCAGCCAATATGAAGTTTTCCATCGTATAATTAGAAAGAATTTCATAAATATAAATAGAAAAAATCTTCCTAATTGGATTTTAAGAAATTTCATTTATATAAATAGATAAAAAATTCAATAATATAATTAATATCAATTCATTTATTAAATTAGAATAATTTCATTAAGAGAGGAAATTAAAATATTATTAATAATATTAGAAGAAATATAATTATGAAAATATTAAGAATTAATGTATATGAAATTTAATCAAATTATTAAATACAATCTACATTTGATAGCCAAATATATTTTCATAGAAATATATAATATGTGCAAGATAATTTAATTTAGTACAATACACTAATGTTTTCAACAATGCCTTGCATTCATATTTATGTATTTTCAATAAAAAAAAGTAATTAGAAGTTGACTGAAGGAATCAACTAGAGGTAATTATAATTTATTTCTTTTCCCCGCATACTCAATAATAGATAATCACAACAAATATTTGAATAAAGAAATTGATAATTGTTTCAAAATTTAAAGCAAATTCTTTTTCTTCAACAAAAAAAAATTTATAAATAAATATTTAAAAAAAATTCAGTTGATGTCGAAGAGTAATTCCATTCAATTTTTTTCCATAAAATTACTTGCATTGTTTATCAGATAAAAATTCCTTTATTTATAATTGAAAAATTTCAATTGATTTTATTTATTTGTGTGTTTCAAATATTTATTGTTTCATTAGAAAAAACGATAGATAACAATGAATACATAAAATGTTTTTAGTTTTGATTATATTATTTCATACGAAAAAAAAATCACAAAATTTCATGAGTTATTTGAAATTTCAATAAATTTTATTTCAATTCGAATAGGTTGCAAATGTTTATCAGATCTGAATCCCATTCTTCTGAACGACACTTCGAATATTTCGACACTACAGACGATGCAAACTTCTAGATCCACTGCCACAAAAAGTTATGAAGCTTTAACTTTTGTGTCGACTCAAAGAATAAAGTTGATGTTAATGGTAGTTCTTTGGAAGAGCGAATAAAATGCTATTGAAATGTAATCAGATTCTGAGGACGGAAGGAATTATCAAAGAAGAAACTTTGCGTGAAATAAATGGAAGGGAACTGAGAAAATAATATTGTAGGCAGGACTGAAATACATGTGATTGTGTGACTATTGGGAGATATTTTTACTATTGGGAGGTATTTGTGAGTATTGAGGGATATTTGTGACTCTTGGAAATATTTTTACTATTGGGAGATATTTGTGACTATTGGGAGATATTTATGACTATTGAGAGATATTTGTGACTATTGAGAAATATTTGTGACTATTGAGAGATATTTCTGACTCTTGGAAATATTTTGACTATTGGCAGATATTTGTGACTATTGGGAGATATTTATGACTATAGAGAGATATTTGTGACTATTGAGAGATATTTGTGACTATTGAGAGATATTTGTGACTATTGGAGATATTTTGACTATTGGGAGATATTTGTGACTATTGGAGATATTTTGACTATTGGGAGATATTTGTGACTACTGGGAGAAATTTATCACTATTCGGAGATATTTGTGAGTATTGGTATATATTTCTGACTACTGGAAGATATTTGTGACTATTTGGAGGCATTTGTGACTACAAGGAGATATTTCTGACTACTAGGAGATAATGGTGACTATAAAGAGGCTTTGTGACCATAGGGAGATATTTGTGAGTATACACTCAGAGAAATTCTGATGCACCCAGGAGTTTCGAGTTCACCCAATGGATTTGTTTCTAAAGCGAGACACTATAGTGCATCAAAGTTTAGTTTGGATGCACTTAGGCTAGAAAGTGCATCAGTTCGATGTACATTAGTGTCTCAAATTTTCCTTTGCCAAAATGATGAAAATTATTCCCTCATCAATTTTACAAAATTATTACTGAGACGCTAAATGCATCGAACTAATGCACTTTAGAGCATCCAATCTATAGTTTGATGCACTAAGGTGTCTCGCTTAACCCTAGTAACCTAGCCATTAAAAGTTTGCTCAGTAATCTAGGGATTGGTCCGTGCGAGCCAGTCCTCACTAAAACTGTTATAAAATCTTAACAAACGGACTTTTCGATATTTTCTCTTCATAAAAATGTTTTTTTGATATTTACACATCCATTGGAAAACGCCAAAGAATAATTATCAATTTAAAATAAAATTAACAAGCAAAGATTACAAACAAATATTTCTTAGGTTTTCTTACTATTTTCGCAAAAGCCATTTTCACTACCCATCAATGAAATCCTCATAACATTTGCAAAGGTGGATAAAACTTAATGAAAATTTAACTGTGAATGGGAAAGAGTTCAACAATGAAAAAAATAACCGAAATGTACATATACGTTTAATAGTTCTGAAATATACTTACTTAAATTTTTGTTCCGGTTTTCCCGAGACACCCTGTATATTTGAATAAATGCTCATAATATGAGTATTTTGTCATGTATCACATTTTTTTTATATAGTCGTATGTATTTATGTTGAAAAATAAAAGTCATGAAAAGACAGCCATACCCTAGGTTACTAAGGTTAAGAGACAAGGCCATAGGATGAACTCGAAACACCTGAATGCATCAGTTGGAATTGTTTGTTTTTCTCAGTGTTAGGAGAAATTTGTGACTATTGAGAGATATTCGTGATTTGTATTTGTCAGTGCAATCTAGTTGATAGACTACCTGTGCATGCTTCAGTTTATCCCTTTTATCCCTCATTTTACATAGTTGTTTCCTTAGTGTATTTGATGACTTGTTTTATATTCCTTTAGTAATTTGCCCACTTTCTCTGATACTCCTTTAATATAAGGAATTGACACATAATTAAAATTAACTTGATCAGAATCAGGAACAGGAATCAAGTTAACTTTAGTATCATTAAATAAATTTCCTTGGATAACCATTCTCTTCTAATTGTTCATTTATCTTCCTGTTTTCCAAATTCAATTTTCCATCAGTACAAATTTTCTGAGCTCTTGATTTAAGTGATAAAATGAGGTTTCTTTTATGAGTTGAATGGTGGTGAGATTCGTTATCTAAGTATCTACCTGAGTTAGATGGTTTCTTATAAACATCAAAGACTAGTTGTCTATCTTGTTTAATTTCAATATCTAGATCTAAAAATGCAATCCTGCTGTTGACTTGTTTTTCATAAGTGAATTGCATATTGCTATTAATTGAATTGAAGTGTTCTTGCATTTGAATTTCATTGTTCATTGGTAAAGCTGTGATGCAGTCGTCTACGTATCTGTACCAAAAGAGAGATTGAATTGGAGGTAGATCTAAAAGTTGTTTTTCTATATATTGCATTGTGATTTCAGGGGACAGTCCCCGAAGAAATCTCAATATTTTATCTTTATTTTTTTATTGTGTAAATAGTTGCTTTATAACCTTCTAATAGTGTGTGCAAAATATCAAAAGTCTCGTATAACTCTAACCCCGTGAGGAGAGGGGGAGAGAGGGAAAAGTGGGCCGGGAAGTAGGGAGTCAATATGTACTCTAAAAACCATCTCTCAGCCAATTATAATTCGTAATAATTAATTATCTCGCTATATCTGGTATCTAACCTACCCCTATAGCACGCCCACACCAATGAATGCAAAGAGAGATTGTTCAGTTATCCCTAAACCTTCGAAGCGGATGGATGCTGCGTATCAGATCATCAAACTTTGAAAGGAAATTCCTACTAATTCTGAGATCTACAAATCTTGTAATTCAAACCTAAGGTTCTGGTTTTTGGTTGAAGCTAGAGCATTGCGGTTTTTTGCCTTCGATACTCCATAATGATATCTACAATATGATTTTCTTCGATTTTTGATTCTCGAATTTGTTGTGGAAAACTTTTTCCGACAAAAATATTTTTTCAAAATTTTTGGTTTACTTTTTATGAAAAAGTCGAAATTTAGAAAACCCATTCGAAAATCAAAAATCGAAGAAGACGGTATTGTAGATATCAGTATGGAGAATCGAATGCAAAAAACCGCAATGCTCTAGCTTCAATCAAAAAAAAGCCTAGGTTTTTGAAAATGGTTCGAAATATGTTTGAAATTCTAATAACTCGTTTTCTATGGGTCTAATCGAAAAAATGTCAAGAACAATACGATAGATAATTCAATTTTATATATACATACGAAGTTTCAGAACCATAACTTCAATAATAAAAAAAATTCAAAACTTTGGGGACGGTCCCCTCCACTGATGACTACTGACACTGGGGAGCCCATTGGTAGACCACAAATTTGTTGATAAAGTTTATTGTTGTAAAGGAAAGTACTTGCAGTTAAACATAATTTCACAAGTGAAATGATCTCTGCTTTTGATAGAAGAGTTCTAATCATCAATTCGTCGTCTTCATCTAGTGCTTGGTTGATACATTAATTGCTAGGTCATGTGGAATCGAAGTGAAGAAGTTTTTTACGTCGAAAGATATCACTTCATAATTTGGTGGAATGGTCTCTGTAGCTAATTTCTCTTTAGTTTCGTAAGTGTTCTTCAGTTTATGATCAGATTTATTTGTAATTGGGGTCAAAAGTTCTGAAAAGAATTTTGTTAGATTATAATCTGGAGAATTAATGAAGGAAACAATAGGGTGGATAGGCAAGCCTTCTTTGTGTGCTTTGATTAAACCATAGAATAATGGTGTTGCGGCGGTACTGGAAAATAATTTCTTATAAAGAATATCTGTTATAATCCTTTTATCTTGTAATTCTTTAAGATAACTGTTTATTTTAGTCTATAATGTTTTATTTGGGTCATTGTTTGTTTTCTTGTATGTTGTTTCGTCGCTCAAATGTTTTTCACATTTTCTTACATAATCTACTTTATCCAATACTACTGCAACTCTGCCTTTATCTGCCGGTACTAAGCTCATTGTTGAATCATTTTTAAGTTGTTTGAGAGTATTTTCTTCGTCATTTGATAAGTTAGATTTACTATTTACATTCTTTACTGCATTTGCTACAACTTGTCTTATATCTTCTTTATCTTGACTTGGAATATTAGAACTATAGCTGACTGCATTCTCAACATTGGCTAGGAAAATATATTACTAATATTACATATTACTAAATTTTTATATAATATTTATTATTATGGCTTCTCTATTCCCTTCCAATCATTTCTAATCCTGTTACGGAAATAATTTCAATAACTGTGTGTAGCTTGATATATTTGTAGCATAATATGCCAAGTTTAATATGGTGAAACTTAATGTGAGTGTGTAGCTTATTGTGACAGTATAACTATGCTTATAACATAGCTTACAACTCTGATATAATAGAAGTCTAAATTATATTCAGTTAGGAATAAAAAATATGAATAGAGACTTTTCTTTGATATAGAAACGTCATTAAATAACGATAAAATTATATATATATATATTGAAGTCGAATCTTCAGACCCTGTCATATTGAAAAAATTTAAAAATGGTTAATTTCTTAATTATTGGATAGCTAAAGTCAAGAGCAAAATCAGTTAATCTGGTGAATAACCTTTTTATTTATGGAAAGAAAAAAATATACATTATCAAATATTTAAAATATTCAGTGAATAACACATTCCGGATATTAGTAAAAATCAGAATATTGCTTGGAGAAACTCTCACTCAATGTTTTAGTGTGATTGGAAACCGGATAGAAAATGTCGATGATATTTTTTAGTTAAAAATGCAGTTTTTAAAGGGAGACTTTCCTGAATTACTAATTAGATAATACTAATACATTGTAATTAAAGTAGACTCTCCAATGTGTGGTGTGTCATGTGTTACAATTAAAATATAATGGAATCAGCCATTGAAAATATAATTTTATAACTACAGAACATTTTTATTGATTATAAGAAAAAAACTTGCCTACAGTTATGCCAATTTTATTATCATGTCTTATCAATACTGAAGGTGTAAAAATGATCTTTGTTAAATTTCATATTTCATTCTTAATTGTTTATTTTGTTTGAATTATTAGAATTAAGAATCTTTCTGTGGAAAAAAGCGCAGAGGAAAGGGTAAAGCGATGTACTAATTGATATCATATAAGATTCTTAACACTAACTTCAGTAATTCAAATGGGTAATAATTTCTACCAAATAGAAACAAAAGCAAGATATAGTAAATAATTAATTTCATCCCTCTTCAACTCTGAAGTTTTTCTCCAAAGAACACATAAATACTCAGTTGAGAGTCTCTGGACAGCAAGGAGAAGTGAATGTTTGGAATGCGAGATGGAAATGAACAGCAGCTGTGACCTGCATAAATAATGTCGTCTACAAATGATGATACATCCTTAGAAAGCTATACTCATTGGCAAGGGGATATTCTCATAATGAGTATTAATGTTAGTTATGGTACTATGATTTCACTGTTTATAAGCACGGATCATCTACTGTAGATGTTAAAATAGTCATGATAAATCACATAAATTGGAATTATGATAACCAACTGCATATATCAGAATATCATTCATGTTCTCTTTCTTTTTGTAAAATGTGTATTTTATCGGTAAATATAAGATATCTAATAGTTATCTTTATCTTAGTTATTATTAGTACTTTCAATGACCATTTATTAGTGAATATCCAATATAACTTTAATCTGAATGAAAATCTTAGTTATATTACCCATTACAGTTTGAAGGTCTGATGTTGGTAGGCCTGGTTCAATCGTTACTGTTTGTAAACCTAGTTCAATCATTGCTGTTGGTAGTCCAGGTTGAATCATTGTTGATGGTAGTCTAGGTTCAATGTTTTGTTGGTATGCCTAGTCCTATGTTCAATGTCCTGAAAGCAATAACAGTTTATCGCATCAATGACAAATGTCTTCGATTATCTGAATTTTTTCACGTAACAGAAGTTATCGCTGTTCATAACTGGAAGCTTTGGATAAATATGGTGAACGTTGGCAGAAATTGAGATTATAAAATGGTTATTTTGGATTTCAAGAATAATTGGGGATGTAATATATAAATATTAATTGATGTACTCGTATGAAAAAATCATATTTTTCTTCATTCTGTTTGAAATAAAGTACTGATAAAATTTAGATATCTAGAAAAAGGACTGATGTCGAGTATTGACATAAAAAACACTATTTTAGTATTTAGGAAACCAGCAGCTTGAATTGTATGATTTTTTTGTTAGTTAATAGCTCTATATATATGTACACTGTACAGTTCAAAATTAAATATACCTACGATTGATATAAAAAAAGTTACTATATTGAATGTATTTTGTTTGAACTGCGACCATTTTCTGATTAGTGGTATTAGAGTCACACATTAGGCAATTACGCTTACTTCATACCTACTTTGCTTAGGTTTGCCTTCATATTCTTACTTTTTCTAGGTATGTGTGTTTTTGTGCCTTGCAAGGGCAGTGTGGTGGAGGAGAATCAGCACAAATACTCAGTAAATTACAGAATACTATTCACTTTCAAGCCTTGTATAATTTTCTTGATGATGAATGAGAAAAAAATAGAATATGATCATGTTTGATGGAAAATGTCATGATTTGATGGAAAATGTCATGAAAGGTGGGGAAGTGAAGGTGAAGGAAGTAAAGTTATTGAAAAAATTTACACTGGTTTAGTTTTTTTCCACTTGATTATATGCAATTATTTATTTATAATAGAGTAATAAAATTACATGAATCCTATTTAAATTATTTAGAAAGTGTTTCCTGGACGACCGGTTCATATGGTGTCGCCTGATTTGGTCCTCCAGCAAAAATTAGAATGTCGCACCTGAGTTTATTTCGACAGGCAGACCTGCAATAGACCTCACCAGAAGTGCACCCAGTTACATTGCTCATTTTGCCTAATTGGATAGGAGAGTGAAAATCTATATCTTTGTTCACTGCCACATCACCGATCACAAACGAATCATGAGTAACCACTAACAGACTTGAGATTTCGCTACTAAGGCTGCTATATGCAATTGAAATTTCACCTCCTTATATGTTAATAGCTAGTGTTAACATGGAAATGGAGTGAGAGGAGAAGAGGGGTTGAGGAGGCGATGGAGGTAGTCAGGATATCAGGATGGAGACTGCATAAGAGGAGTTTGTTTTAATGTGAGCCGTATGGACAATCGGTGAAAATTTAGAAACCCTTTCCTATGCAATAGGTTCAAAAGAATCTTAAAAATGACTTACTTAAAAATGACTTGCTTAAAAATGACTTGCTTAAAAATGACTTGCTTAAGAATTATTTTCTTATAAATTACTTGCTTAAAAATTACTTGCTTAAAAAATACATGCTTAACAATTTACTTACAAATATAACTTTCTTTGAAAAGTTACCTACTTACTACTGATATAAAAATTGATCAATATTAATAATTCTCATTGATTTGTTTTAAAAAATTAAATAATATGTACTTGATTGATTGAGTAGAACTATCGAACCAGTGATTTTTTCCAAACTTAACACTAATTAACTAATCTCATTTTAGATCTGTTGGGACAGTGAAGAGTAGAGGTTGTGAAGGTGGAGTGTCCTGTGAATCCCACCAACAAGAGAGAGCGGAAGTTGAGGCAGCACATTTATGGGACAGTTTTCTTTTCGTAAAGTCCTTAACTGTCCCATAGCCCTTATCTTTTGTGATCCAGTAAAAACCTTTTAACTCGACTGATCTAAATTAACTGTAGAGTGCTTAAATGAATAAATATGAAAGATAATTTGTCCTAAATTTATTTATCAACTTTATATTTATAATTCACTATATATAATTTTCTTCGCGAAGGTAGGTGAATTTTTGGAATTTCCAAATAAAAGGCTGACACATGAATGGATAGACGCACGTTCTACTATTGAATAGATTATGCAATTAATTTTAATCAGTTCAGTAGGGAAAATTTCATACTTAGAAAGGAACATATTAAAATAAAACACAAGAAAACGAAACCAATATCTATATGACAAATATACAGTATCAGCAATTTGAATTACTAATATCTTTTAAGATGAATTACCTAATATCTCGTTCCAAGGTCATCTTTATTTGGGCAGATTAGATCTTTTTACCAGATAAATAATGTGCTGTTAATTTAATGATTTCCAATGAATTGGAAATATTTCAGTAAGCTATCTTTTCGATTTATCTCAGTTTAACTTCTAGAATTTATTTCAATTGCTTCTGTTTTTCGTCCCACTGATTTTCTTAACATCCGAACATTACGGAGATCTCTAATTCTTGGAGCTTTCAGCGAAAAACTGAATGAACCAAATTCATATGAACATGCATATAAATATTGTGGAATGAAGTGGCAGAAAGTTTATGTATAACAGGATTTACTATTCTGTGTTTAGTGGTAATTTGTTTTTTTATTTTGCATCTAGGTTCTTGTATTTCAGTTATAATTGTATGTATTTGCATATAATACTACATTGAACACACGTAAACTTTTTGTTTTGCTTCTTTTGAGTGAAAACACTTGATGTTAATTTCAACAGATAAAAGTTTATTTCACTTAATAAGTTCTATTCATTCAAGGACTACTTTTAACAGCTCTCGTCCATTCTTCTTAGCCATCGAATACTTACTATACTGTCGCTGTATTTTATTAACCAATGTTATTTATTTAACTCATTATACACTAATATACAGAATGTGCCTCAAATTTACTTTATTGAACAATAAGGGCGAATTAATCATTCATTTTTTTATGTAACACTGCCACTTCATATTGTTTAACATAAAATATCCAATCTATCTCTATATATGAAATTAAAAATTGTAATATCACATAATGACCGGAAAGTCAATGCAGTTGTTCTATTCAGATAATGCAATCATTATTTTGACAATTAAATATAATGTTTTTATTTGTACAGAATTGAACTGTGATGCATTTCTTGTTTGCTATTGTGTTCACACTTCTAATAACATATATATTTATTTTACCATATTACAAATATTTAGGTCATTTGTATTCTATATATTTAAAAACTTTGATAATTAATTAGTTAATGAACCTTTGAATGAAAAATACCTATTCGCATTTAATATAATTTATGTGAAATATGTATCATTATTTATAATTACTTCAAATATGCAATATTTCAAATGTTATTTAAATATAACAAAAGAATATTTAGCAGTCGGTCATAGACAATGATTCCTTCTGTGTCTTGCAACTTCGACAAAAGAAACGGTTTTTTCTTATATTTAGTTTAATTGACTTCTAAGATCACTAGTGGGAAACTTTTTTGATATCCTTTTTTCTAAAGTTTATCCTATGGGGACCAACAGATTGAGTGTTTTATCCAGTCTCTATCTTCCAATATTCAATCTCTGATTTTTTAAATGCACTCTTTATTTTATTTCACGATAAAAAAAGAATGTATTTTTATTTGGTTTCCTGAAGAATCTCCGTTGAAAAATTCAATATGAATGAGAACCTCCACTCTAAATGATACAGAACAATCAGATTTTTTTTAAATACGATGTAGGAGCTTTCTTCAAAAATGGGTATAGTTACTCGATAGAAAAAGGAGAGAATGATCTAGCTGAAAATGTGTAATAATTTCCACATATGATGATTGATCTATCTGCTCAGCTTGCGTAGATATAGAATATTTATATATTTTTTCTTATTTCATGCATACCGACTATAAAATTGTTAAATTCATATTATTCAGAATATAACAGCGCCAAAAATTAAGGTTCCAGAAACAATGTAAGCGGTAGAAGGATGATAACTTCAATGATAATCGAATCATTTTGTGTCCATCAATTCTGTGTTAGGAACTTAACTAAATTGACGTTAAATATTAATATTAATTCCTACCAATATCATATAAATTCATAAAATATTACAAATTGAGATTTGGTTATCCATATTATAGAATATAGGTACTCCATCTGCCCAGTCACACTGAGATATTACACTATTTAGAGCATGTCTAAGTCAGTGCCATATGCTCAAGACATCTTAACTACCTTTGCAAACTTTCAGCTCAGTGTATTATTTCTCAAATGTGTTATGTATTGTCAGTTTATCGTCTATTATTGTCGATAACAGCTAAATATTCATCGAGTTGAATCGAAAAATATTCTAATTTCAGACATTATCGTTAAGCGTATTGTTCTTATGATAAATCAATTTTTTCTTTGTTGATAGGTAAACATTTTATTATCGATCAATTATTATCATTATTTCATATCTCAACATCCACGCGTGCTAAAATAGCGATAAGAGAAATATATTATTTGATTCTCAGAGCTTCATGAAACCAGTAATAAAGATGTGAACATTAATCTGCAGCTTCGTGATTGTGATTAGGCTGTTGAGGTTTCAAATTCAATGCCAGGGTTGTAACAATGTCAACATATATTTCAAAGTTTCACTTCAACGTTATTCCGAGAATTATTAGAATTAGTTATAAAGTACATAATAATTTACAGAATAATAGAATTAATATTTACTTTAAAATAATATATCTTGTAACCTAATTTTTGTGAAGAAGCCGTGCATGTTACAAAATAGTGATCGTTCAGTGTTCATTTTATGAAATAAGAATGCATAATATCCCAAGACAATATATAATATAAATTGCCAACGTTCACTTGAAGTTAATTTCTCACAACGTCTAATAATTATAAACAAAAATATTCTAGTCTCTCTGTTCAGTCGTATAATATATGAATAAACTTTGTTAAAAATTTCAATATTTTGAAACAGATCTTCTAAATAAATATCAGGCTGATATATTTTACTCTTTTTCTATACTTTATTTCTCAAATTAAAGCCTACACTAAATTGTCACTGCGACGTTCATTTATTTCCGAAAAAAATTGTCCTCTGAAATACCAACCTCCCAAAATAATATCGTCTCCCACTTCCAAAGAAATAAATGAATGTTTTATCTTCAGTTGATTATAACTAGAGCTCGGATTTAAAGCTTTAACCAAAGTAGTCGAAATAGCGCCAAAAACTTTTTAAGGTCAGTACGAAAAGTTTTAAAAACGTTATTAAATAGTTGTTATAATAGCTAAGTGTGTCCTAAAATTCATTTATTTCCTTTCACGTATCCATATTATAGAAATTTTTGTAAAAAAATTCAAGGGTAACTATGGCATTCCTATTTATTTGTTAATAGTTTATTTTTAATTATCATTCACAGAGCTTACTCATTTATGGCAGTTGTGTATGTATAATATTGTATAAATAAGATTATGGGTTTAATAAATAGAAAATAAACTAATGTTTCTCATTCTATACGTAGCTTTTATTTTACAATAAACTAACAAGGTCAAGATGAAAGAAAATTTACCAAAAGACTATGTTGTCCAAGTCAAACCCAACTAAGAAAATATAACAAAGTAATTAAAATAGAACAGCACAAACCAAATGTAAAAACAGTAACAATAATTCTGAATATAATAAATATACTACTTTGAAACAATTACAAATCATTACAAGAAATTATCAACATTTTATTGACATCTTCAGCTGTCATGCTTAGCCTTTAGTCGCTTAAAATCATTTTCTATTTTGAAAAGCTTCTATCAACTTCTTACAATTTCAACTGGAGTTTCTGGAACACATCTCAACGACATTGCGAGTTGTCCGAAGTTCCTCTCAATTTCCATTTCTTGCTTTCTTACAATAATTTTGTATCTTATTATCTGTTATATATATATTTCGCATGTAAATGATGTTTTATCATAGGTTCAATAGACGTTTATACCATAATAACTAGTTTGATCTTTTAATTTTTAGTCAAAATAGCTTATATAGTCAAAATAGCGTTTTTTATTTTATTTTTATATTTATAATCAAATTTACTTCTATTTTTATGGTCAAAATAACGTTATAGCATACAAACTAGAAATCCATTATCTAATTATAACGTTAATCTTTAACCGTCATCTTAATCTTAGAGGTCACCTAACGATAAATTTTAAGAGAAATGGCCATGAAAATGTAATCAATAATTATGTTATAACGGTACACTGAAAACTGTCAGGCAGAAAACTACCGATTAGTTTTCTATATTTTATTTGTTTACTATTTAATTGCTTGTTCTAATTTAGTTCAATATGAATTTTTATAGAAATTCTAAACTCTTCAAATAAAATAATCTAATTATTGTGTCCTTTCTTCCGAATTTGTATGTCCATCATGTAGAATAGGCGTAACTTCCAGTCAACAAGACTAACATTTGGCAATTTAGTTTTTTTGATGCACACCAATGACTTCCAGAAAAGAAAAGAGAAAAACTCCACTTCACCGAGTTATCAAAATATTTCCATATTTGATGAAGAAACTTGCATTATTGATGAATAAAAATACATTCGAGCAAAGAAGCTTTGAAATGTATTATTTGCAAAATTCCAAGTAAAAATATCCTGCAGTTTAGTATATTTGAATGCATTTAGTGTAGTCAGATAAAAAACTGTATGGATTATTAATTAAAACAAATTTAACATATGTGACCAATTTTGAATATAGTAACAATATATTAATGAATGTAAAAAGGATTTATTCAATAAATAAAAATATTATTGGACACACACTGAAAGAAAAGTGTACTTAACCGAACCTATATACAGTTTCAAACAAACCACAATGTTGGTCGTTTTTAAACCATACCACAGCTGTGGTTTGGATCAAACATCATGAATTTATAATTTGATTTTACCTACATGCATGTACTTTATCTTACTTACATCTATCATCATTCTAACTACAGCTGAATGTCTATTTTACCTACATACATGCAATTCAAACCACAGCTGTGGTTAAACATTACATATATGGTTATTAATTAAACTACATCTGGCTGTCTATTTTACCAACATGCATGCAATTCAAACCTCATGTAAAAGAATATTTAACTGATGAACAAATCCTTCAAACTACAGTCGCTAAGCAATTTTACCTACATGCATTTTGTTTTAGCCACTTGGATAATGTTTACTTTAGCTACACTCAATTACAAAATACTATAGTAATCAAATTCATAAGAATTCATATATAATACAGCATGAAGATCAACTAATAAATATAGAGTGATAATACTTCTGTTAAGTTAGTTAAAATAGATACAATATAAATAATTAAATTGGATATTTAGCAAATCTTTCCATATTTATCAAATCATTGTAATAAAACTCAAAATTAATTAATTACATTTAATATAAAATAAACAATTTCAGAAAGACACATTACTTGGTAAACATTAGTAAGAAGAAAATTATAATAGTTTCTCAGAAGCTAGAAAAATTGAAGAAGTTACCAGTTTATGTATTATTAAACATGAATAAAATATTCAAGAAACATAACAATACAATTAACTCATTTAATAAATTACTAAATTAGATATCACACCATCAGAGGAGAAACTACAACTAGATTAAAGAAGAAGTTATATATAGTTATGTTTAAAAAGGCCCAAATAAAGAAAACTTCCTTGTAGCTCCAAGATTTAAGTACACAAACAAATAAAAAGTCATTTAGTAGTTCATGAACTGAATTGTTCACAGCTAGCTATTTCTCCAAACGACTCACCAAATCAGTGACGCATGGAGCTTTCATATCATAACATTGAAAGAATATCGTACAATGATGTTCACAGTAAAGTAAAAAAAATGTTTCAGCACTCCTTGCAATATTTCAAATTTAAAACTTGGAATAGTTTAAAATACTACATCAATCGCCTTCAAAAAGTGTTGGCACCCAAAACATAATGTCATCAGAGGAAACATAATATTGATCAACTTCAGAAGACTTTGAAGATGGGTGGCTGGAATGAGACTAAGAAGGAAGATTACTTCTTTAGCCAAGCTATCCTCTTCAATAGTTAGCAAATGACTGAAAATAAAATTACAAAGCATCAATTAATGAAGATCTTCCCATTCATAGTTAGCTAGAAGTTAAATAAATAGGTAAAACTTACAGAAACTTAGCTCTAAAAGTTAACACCAACATCATCAGCAGTTGGTGACCTTAATCTCTTGTTGTTGTGATGATGTTAGCAAAAGTAGGCAAGCCACCCCAAAAGTCTTCATAAGAATGTCTCTGGTGTCTGCAAAAAATATGGAATTAGGAAATTGTTAAGAATAGTTAGTACAATTGAGAGATTAAGGCTAATCACTGACTAGCTATGTAGCAATGATTAGCAAAAAAAACTAAAATTCACAATGAATATAATGATAATTTACTTAATTGTTAAAATAATCATCCGCAAGAGATATAAACAGTCTTAGATTAGGTAAGAGCAAGAACATATTTCCTTTATCCAATGGACTTCTCTAAATTAGAATTAAATATAGTAGATTTGAAAGCAGAGAATGAATATAATTGAATGAGAGAAATAATCAATTAGCTATCATGCCGCTATTGATGACAACATAGAATTAAATGTAAAGAAGTAGTACTAACTACAGAATTTCAATCACTTTGTAGCTACTGTTACTAAAAATTCATATCATATTACTCTGAAAAAGAGCCATATGAAAGTCATGGTATCTATAAAAAGTTAAAATTCTATAGAAGCAGTGGGAGATTCTGAGATTTGGGTTGATTTCAGAGAGCATTTAAGTCCCAATTAATTAAATTGTTACCAAGAGCCAGAAAGTAACTATCTCAAATCAAATCTGCTGAATATTAATTTTTTAAATATTTTCTGTGCAAAAAATACTTATTTTCTCCAATTTAAATTTATTTTGTTGAAAACAGAATGCAAAATAGAGAATTCTAGAACAATTTACCAGTTTCAGTAGTCTGGTGTATAAATTAAAATATTTGATAGTAAAGAATACACTATTTAAAAATCTATTTGGCATACAGGTTACAGTTGAATGTAATAAATGCACTGGATTTTAAAAAATCCATTAACTGATGATCATATATCAAAGTCCATAGAAACTGATCTCAAAAAAATCT
The DNA here is from genome assembly GCA_947561585.1 of Caprella mutica. NCBI lineage: Eukaryota > Metazoa > Arthropoda > Malacostraca > Amphipoda > Caprellidae > Caprella > Caprella mutica. Next base: position 74,072 of record CANNZV010001581.1, on the reverse strand, counting down.
ATTTTGATTATTGTTCTCAACTTCTTATTGAAATAAAAGTGAAAGAAACCTAAAGATAATTTTCACAGAAAAGGATAAAAAATATTCCATATTCTGCAGACTGCCAACAGAACAATCAAGTCATCAGAGATAATTATGAAATTTAGAAGATATTTATTAGTCTGTATGTGGTGCACAGAACTAGGTACTCTAACATTTCAAAAAAAAATCTTGAAAAAGCCAGCAAACTAATTAATTCAATTGGCTAGTCTTCCATGCACTAGGTAACTGACTAACATTATTGATTTAGCAATTTCCTCTCACAATATTAAAGGCAAAATAGTGATATATAAAGAATATTTATTTATGAGAAAAGAAAAAACAACCAAGTTTACCATCAAATACAATCTGGGAGAACTGGTGAAAATATTGGAGAGTTTATGGACCACATAATTTTACTTGGACATCAGTCTGTATTTTAACATTATCTGTGCAAACAGTTATTGATTTCTTCTCTTAAATACATGTATTTTTCTTAGAAGAGAAGGAAAACATAGAGGATTTCTTGGAAAGCCCTTTACCAGTTTCTGCAATCTGGCCAGGGCAGAGAGTCAGAAACACAGAACATTGAACAAGAGAAGCTCAGATCGAACGTGTACACATGGTGTACCCAGTCGTAAAATTTCAACTAATCACGTCCATTGATCGCTGACGTCACTATAAACACTCTCTCGAAAACAGTTTGAGCGTGCATTCTACCTCAGCTCATTATCTTTGCTGGGAGTCATATCTTCCTACCAAATTATGAACACGATTATCTATATTCTATAGCCCAGCTACTAAGCAATAATAAACTAATCTTCTTTGCAACAAACACAAATTGACACCATTTCGGTTGTAATACGCATTCAAAATACGGACTCAATCAGAACTGGTGAAACGAAGCCTCTGATTGGCTGAGTGGCTCTAGTTTAAGTGACGACACTGTAAACGGCACTAAAGAGTAATATAATGGGATCTACACTTCTTCTTCTATTCAAAGTTCTGTGGTCAAAAATTAAGAGTGACACTGTGGCATACAGTCTGACAGAGACTTCAAGAAGTTTACACCAGTATATTATATTGTAATTAGGATTAGCTATATTACTTACAAGCACAATAGAAGTAGAGGCTAGAGCAAACTAAAGATTATAGTCAGCTGCCTAAAGGCTATGCTGCAAGGTATTGGAGATTCTGCCTAGGACCTTTTACAATTATAAATAGGTAGGCTGATTTTCTATTTTTCAGAATGAATTGATCACAGAAAACTATTCTAGCTTATTTTTGTTCAGATATATATAGCTATTACAATAAATTTAAGCACAGGACATAGCTGAAATTAAATTAAGGTTACTACCAAATTACACACCTACCTTCTTTGATATTTCACTGAAACTGAGGTGCCACTCCAGTTTCCCGCCTGATTTACATTAAATTTACATACATGTGATTAATAATTTCATAGTAATACTCTAACTACATAGACGTCGGTTATATATACTGACAAAGGAAAATAATTTACCCACATGCAAGTTTAATTTTGATTTGTATTGTAGGTAAGGTGAACTGACATAGATGATGCGTATTTCTAACCACAGAAAATATAAAATTTTACCTACATTTCGTGCATTTATACTGACTAGAGAATTGAACCACATGCTGTAGTTCATCTACACCTAGCACATAAAAAGAATTAATTACTTTAGCGTATAATCAACCCACAATGAGTTAAACTACAGTGTGTTGTTTGATGAACAAAAATTATTTCTCTCAGTGCATGCATTTTCCCATTTTAAAATTTCAAATGCAGTAGTTTTTTTTAATTTTCAAAAATATATTATTTCATATCTGCAACATGAAAACATTACATAGGTTACTCTACTACTATAGACCACGTGCTTTGGAGTTGGGAATTCACCATTCAGCATCTACAAGGTAGGCAACCTGGGCTATTTTCATGAATACCAGCACTAAGCCTGTTTATGTATTAAACACTAGAATGTGTTAGTTAACTTAGTTTACCAAGACTGAACTGATCAAAAGTACTAAAATATAAAGTAAAGAAAAACTATGTACCTTCTTCAAAAGTTTCACTTTTTTCATTAAAACTGATATTATTTATGGTGTTTAATTAAGAAATGCTAAATTAGTCAAATAACTCGTGTACTGCACCAGTGATGATAACCCTACTATCGGACAAGCTGAGTGTAATCCAGTACTGTGCAAATAGAGGACAAGTAGATAGAAATTCACAAAGCCTTTAGTCATTTTAATATGTCCTTTGTATGTTATTGACAGGAAAAAAAGATATAAAAAAACAGTTTATTGGAATACAACAGCAGAGCTTTAAAGTACAAATCGTTGATTTTATCGCCTTTTCCGGTCACAGGAAATATATATTCGTAATCGATGGTGGTATATTCACGGCACCAGAGCTCAGAGCTTCTACCTCTATCAACGATACTCCATCCTCTACCTCTATTCACAACATTAGAACCTCTAACTCTTTTCTCGACATAAGACCCTCTAACGATACTCACAATATTAGAGCCTTTACCCCTATTCTCGACATTAGTTCCTCTACCTCTATTCATGACATTAGACATTTATATATATTCACATTATTAATTCCTCTACCTCTATTCACAATAATAATTCCTCTACCTCTATCTCAAATACTAGACCATTTTCCTCTATTCACCTTTATGATCATCATCCGTTTTCTCAGCAATAAAGTATACTGAAACTCCCTGAGAATGTTCCTATCAGCCATGGAGTGTTTTATATCTCAACGATGGAAAATAGAATAAAGAAAGTTAGTTCCTTAACTTACAGGAAGAAAATTCCACTAACTTTTTTTGTTATAAGAAGCCATTGTCAATATGAGTTCAAAGTTACTTAAATATTCTTGCATCATAAAGATTTTGCGAACGTTTGTAAAAACTGTTGATAACATTGCCGCTCTGAAAGTTTAACATTAAGCTACTTTAAAAAGACTTTCTTTAGAAAAAAGCTTGGTATTATTTGTAAAATAATGGTCTATCAAAGAGCGAACTATTTTGCAGTGATCGACTGAATCCATCGATCAAAGATTCGAATGATGCAGAGATAAGTAGCTGAAAAATACTTCATAAGACTTTTAAAATCTTGGCGATACTTACGGTAAGTTCCTCTGTACTTACAAGATCTTGGAACTACATTTGCTGGGAAAACTTAGAGGAGACAATAAGTCAACTTTTAGCCTCACACCGTATATAGCACTTGTAAACGATAAAAGAGTTTGACTTTATATCTTTCTTTTGAGATTTCAAGATCCATAAATTCAAATATCAGTCACCAGTATTGAGAAATATAATTCAGATATTTTCGGCTCATTGATTCATCAGATATATTTTTCTGAAAAGTTTCGGACTAGAATGAATTGTGATATGATCTCCGATTTGAACTCTCCCCATTTTTGTTTACCGAAGCAATAATGTTAATTTGTTCAAGTAAGAAACTGTGACGTGTACTTTGGATAATGAAGATACTTATGAAACTATGAATGAAAAGTTAGTCCAAAAATTCATTCCAGTCGATGACTACAAAATAATAAAATTACCGTGAATTAATATATTTTAAAATTTGTTGTGCCTATAAGTACTCATGGAAATGTATTATAAATCATGATATGAACTATAATTCCAAGATGAATTGAATATATCAATGTATTTTTGACTGTAAAATAATTTTTTTCCTCCATATAGACCATTATTCTGATAATTACATATATTCTGTTTTCTTCCAAAAAACTTAAGACTTAGAAAGACCGGTTTATACCAAATAACGAAAATATATCTTTCTATTTTTATTTGTTTGTATATTCAATACATATATAGTTATTTAATTTGCTGTTAGTACATTTAAATTAGGCCTTAGGGTACGGTTACTATTCAAACATTTTTTTCGCGCTGACAACTTCTTACGACTACTGATCGAAATAAAAATCATATTTTCCAATGAGAGTGGTTACAGTGGCAGAGATTTAGTCTTCAGAATATGTATGAAGTCATCAAAACAACTTCAGCGTTGAAACCAATTTGATCTTTTCATGCATCTAGCAACAGATTTTGGTAATTTTGTGATTAACTGTATCACTTTCGATTGCTATTACTGTTTAGTGTTTATCCATGCGTTTTAGAATATAGTACTTGATAATATCAAGGATAATACAGATATGTTATATATATTTGATTATATAAAGGCTTTAATTATTTGTTACTGCGTACAATTCTAGTTTCCTTGAATTGTTATAGTTATATAAAAAATAGTCTCATTATTTTTCTATTGAGGTATTTCAAAAATGTTGTGCACTGAAAATGTTAATAATAGTAGCGTCGCGTCTATCATTTCAGAAGCACACATGTAGGTACTTAATTGGGCAGAAACATTCTGACGATCAGAAAACGCGTGCAGTGTAACTACCTTGCACTGATGATATCGTCAGTTCGAAAAATCGCTCGAATACGCATCCATATTAACCGTACTCTAAGACTGCATATCTGACAAGAAGAGGCTAGAATTTCATTGGGATAACACCTCGCAATATAGTCTCTGAACTGAGTATTTCAAATCAATGCCGATGAACAATAACCAAGCAGTCAGTTATGATATAAAATTCATATATGTACAATCTCATAAATTCTGAGAGTCAAGTTATCTGTTCTCAATACCCGAATGGGTACATAAAATCATTCTTTTTGATATACCAATAACACTTTTCTCTTGATTTCAGTGTTAATTTATTCAATGTTAAACTAACATTTAATATTCTTCTTTAGTTTTTAACTACCTCATCGTAAATAAATTCGCCAAGGTATCAAGATTGAAACTGACGAATTTTAATTTCAAAAGAGTTTTTTCCATTTCTGACGTCACGTGAGTCTAAAAACAGACTAAAAATGCAGCAGAAGTGACAGATTTTGAATTCATTTTGTTATGTCGGAAGTCGATGCCCTGGTTTTATTTTAAGATCAATTTGATGAAAACAACAATTTAAGCCATACAGTTGATATTGACAATTATAAATAAAAACTTTTTTCATTTTTGATAATGGAATATCCTATAAATAATATACAATTTAAACAATACATAACGAATAATTTTTTCAAATTTTATTTGAATAATTTATTAATATTTTGAAATTAATTGATTTTATATAGATATTCATTAGAATTATTGTTTTTATCATTCTTGTAATTGTTCAAAATTTCATTATAGTTAAATAATGGTTTCTGATTTAATACAAAACTACATTAAAAGTTTCCCAGCCTCTTTTTCCTGGCAGCTAATATTAATCAGTTTGCCTGAAAGCATTAAGATGAAGTTTCCCAAGAGGCAGTGGCTCCATTACCTTAAATTGTTTAAATCTTGCCTTAGTACAGGGCTTTCAACACAGTTACACAGTCACCAGAAGGAGAGAAAGTACAGGTGGGCTCACTGAAAATTATGAAGGAATTTTCCCTTAACCTACACACACTAGCAGGCACACTAATTATGATCAATACACATATGAATATTGTATTTAAATTTCGGAAATTTTATTAATAAATCTCCTTCGTCAATATACTGATTTACTGCTGATATACTAATACACTAAATTTTCAGAAATACTGACCATATATTGAAAATAATGTACTGATATTCTGCCAATATACTAAAAAAATTATTCTGATATAATGTTGATATTCGGAAAAAATAGTAGAATACGTACTTATTTTCTCTTAAATTTGCATGAAGATTAGAATTTCAAAAGTAGACATTATATATGGTGTACGTTTAATAACGTACAGACAGAGAAAAAAAGGCATATTTTTAAGAAAAACACTAGGCTTTGGTATATTTTCTTTGTAAAATTGCTTCCAAGTGGCTTTGATTAAAGGAGATCTACTTCCTTTGGAAGTATTTTAGCATATTTCTTTACCAGAAAATAATATTCGATTCTTTGCAATGCGGCTTTCAACTAAGAAAAATTTAGCATCAACACAAATCGTTCACGAATAAAAATAAATATTGTTTCTTCTTATCAATAATGCAAATGAACTTCCTGAGATTTAATATTTATTTTAAGTTGAAATTTGCGCAAATTTGTAGATTAATTTCGTTAAATATTCGAATTAGTTGATAAGTTACGATTTTTTCCATTAGACCTGAAATAGCCAGCTCTTTAATATATTACAGTGTGATAACCTAAACAAAACCATTTCGTATGAACACACATAAAATGTGCACTCATCGATTAAAGGACAAAAATAGATATGATGATCGGTTAATTACTGGATCTTCATCAAGCACAGAATTAACGTATCTTTCAAAATTAACCCCGTTGCATAATTCGCTTTAAATAATGAGCAATAAGTATTTTAAAAATAGAACTGAAGTAACCAGATACTAATAGGTGAATGTGTGTTTCATTTGACATTAATTCATCTTGCAGATAAAGTTCTCAACAGGTGATGTAAGATGTGAGAATTTAATTTGATGTTTTAGATCCAGAGACATATTCATGGCTAGTTTTGTGATAGAAGGAAGTAAGTAAATGGACGGACATCGGACGTGTGACTCTCCCTAAAGGCAAAATTTGGTATTCGTGAGTAACTAAAGATAATTTCAAATAAGTAGGTAGTTAGACATGATCACTTAGGTATTTAAACTCAGTTCAAGATCTAGTATCTACCCAATTGATAACTATATCAGTGACTGATAGGTAGGCTAGGGTACCGTAGATAATCCTACCTATAAGGTAGCTAGGATTTTTTTTCTCCATTTAATTTTGAAGTTAGGTAGGTAGGCCATCTTTATTATAATTTTTTTTTCTGAAATTTCGTGAACTCACTATAACTTATTATGGATTCATGGTATTCATCAGTTTCAACCGAAACTGAAAATATTAAAGAGCTAGGAGATGAAGGTGTTATCTCATCAGTTGAAGAAGATAGTAGCAATGACATTGACATGGAATCAGGATACAAAGATAAATTAGCCAGAAAGAAAAAATCAAAAAATAGAGATGAAGTAATTCCAGAAACAATTTTGCCATCCACTGCTAGTAACTATTATGAAAATAAAAAGAATAGGATATCAGGCTCCTACAAATATCCAACAGAACAGATGGTAATGACTCCAAATATAGGAAAATCAATATAGATGACTCCAATTTAACTCTAAGTATTTATTCTAATAAAGATGATGAATATCAGACCATCCCTGGAACAGACAGTTCAATGATCAGAATGCTACAAAATGACTTTGCTCCAGTTGATGACGAGGAGTATGAAATAATCTCCAGAAGGAAAAGAAAGAAAGTGTTTTACTCATTGGACACACAATCGATAACAACAAACTACCCCACCTCAACACACAGCAGTGATATGAGAAGTAGTTCAACCTCTAATGCGAATACTCTTAGTAGGTCAATAAATACCAACCAAGGAACATCAGGACTCTCACAGAGAGAAGAAACAATTCCTGGCACCCATGCCAATGAATTAAGGAATGAATGCACTTCTATTATTGCTGAACCAATTATAGATGGTGCACAAAATATCTCAAAATTCCTCTCTAATGATAAAGAAATTGCTCTCTTCTTACATAACTCAGTTTTCAGAAAAGTACAAATTGATAGAACATCAAAAAACTTCAAAAAGAATCCCCTTATAGTCAATATTAATAACTATATTCCAAATGCCTTGAATGAAATACTCAACATTACCAATTTTGGACCATGGAGAGTCAAATGCAGATTACCTATTTCACAAGAAAATGTAAGAGGAGTAATAGGACCAATAGGATCCGAAACAAAAGATGAAGAAATAAAAGAAGAAATAACAAAACAGTTCCAAAATTTGATAGATGTAAAAAGAATATATAAAGGTAAAGAAAAATCACCGACACTTTGCGTAAAACTGACATTTGCAGGGCAAAAACTTCCTGATGAAGATAGATTGTATCACCAGATATACAGAACTAGGATCTTTGTGGCCAAACCCTGGCAATGCTACAATTGTCAGAGATTTGGTCACAATGCCCAAGATTGTAGAAACCAAAGCATTTGTGTGAGATGCTCTGGTAAACATAAATCAGCAGATTGCACATTCAACAATACTGATCAGGTAACCAACAAATGCACAAACTGTAAAGGAGATCATCCTGCTAATTACAGAGGATGTGAAAAGATAAAAATGGCCCAAAATATTGAAAAACTTAGGGCATATGAAAAACTTTCATATAAAGAAGCCCTTCTAAACACAAAAACCCAATATACAGCAAGTATTAAACCAACGAATCAAATAACAAAAGAATACCACCCAATCCAAGAGAATACACAGAATAACCTAGTAAACCGCACAAAAATAATAGAAAAAAAATCTATAGGAACTCAAACAAGCTCAACTGGAAATAAAGCTCCATCAGTAAACTCCAATCTTATTGCAAATATCACAATTTTAATTGTAAAACTTATGAGAGCTGAAACCATGAACAATTCTTCATAGATAGCAAACTTAGTTAAAGATGTAATGGGAGTCAAAATTGATGCAGCAAAATTCATGGATGAATCTGAACAAACTATGATGGAAAGTGAGAATTCCTGGCCTTTCACTATTAGCCCAAAGGAAAAGCAATTAGATACAAAAAATCAAAGACAAACTAAAACTAATGCAGATGGGAAACCAACTAACAAGGACACAGAAATGAAGAAACCGCCTCCTAATGTAAAACAGAAAGAGACACAGGAGGGAAAATCTAATAAATGAACAATTTAGAAAACCTTAGTATATTTTTTTGGAATTGTCACAGCCTTTACTCTAAACTAACAGAACTGAAAATAAAATTATATTCATCAAAGCCTCACATATTATGCTTATGTGAAACCTGGCTGAAAGAACATAGATTACCAGTTTTTATTAATTATACTTCTTTCTTTAAATGTAGACCCCAACAAGCTGGGGGAGGTTTGGCTATACTTGAACGCAAGGACCTTTGCGTAACTGAAAAAACACTGATTGATTTTCCATATAATAGAATTGAAGTTCAGGCTGTGACAATTCATAGTAATAATAAAACAATTGATATAATGAATGTATATAATCCTAACAATGATGTAACCAGAAATGAATGGGAATTTTACTTTGACCAGTTGGGGAATGGAAGAATTATTGTTGGGGATTTTAATGCTCACCATCAACTTTGGGACTCTAATAGCATTGAAAACTCATCAGGAAGGAATTTAGCAGAGGTACTGGTGAATAAACCTGAAATATGTATCCTAACCCCAATAGATATGAAAACATACTATCACATACAGTCAAGAAAATTCTCCACCCTTGACCTATGCCTGCTGAATCTGGATCTTTATGCTAGTGCTATAATACAACTAGAGGAAGATTTAGGGAGTGATCACTTCCCTATATCTGTAGAGATAAATTTTAAACCTGAAACAGCAACATTCAAACGCAGATCTAAGTGGAAGTTTGAGGCAGATGTATGGAAGAATTGGGTTGCTTATCTGCCAGAATGTAATACAGATAGTACAAACTTGGAGGAATCATATGGAGGTTTCTTAGAAAATATTTTGAACACAAGTAATGAAAAATTCCAGAAAACTAAAGAAACTGTTACTCCAAAATATTGTAACCCCTGGTGGAACCAACAATGTGCAGAAGCTGTTGCTGAAAGAAGAAAAAGAAAAAATACATTTCACAAACATCCAACCATTGAAAATCTCATTTCTCTCCGAAGAGCTGAAGCTATTGCAAAACAAACAACCAAAAAAGCAAAGAAAAAATCATTTATAGAATTATCAAACAAAATTAATAGTGAAACGCCTACCTCAAAAATTTGGAAATATATCAATAAACTAAAAAACAAATCAAGTAGAATTTATGCACAACCACTGATCGATAATAATCAAACCATTCTTAATCCAAAGCACAAATCAAACATTTTAGCAAAAAACTATGCCAAAACATTTGACTCATCTACTTACAGTGTGAATGAAATGAGTTTGCTACTTCCCATCACAATGGCTCTGAATGACTGCTCAAATGACATTCAAAATAAAAATTTTACTCTGTATGAACTGGATAGAGGACTAGAAAATCTAAAAAGTACCACACCTGGTCATGATATGCTACATAATGATATGCTGAAACATTTACCAAACGAGTATATAAAGTGGATGTTACAAATAATTAACGAGAGCTTCCAAAAATCATTTGTTCTTAAAGAATGGAAATTGGCAATCATTCTCCCAATAGGGAAGCCAGGCAAACCACCAGAAGAACCATCATCGTATCGACCCATATCCCTTCTTCCATGTTTTTCAAAGTTGATAGAAAGATTAATTACCAACAGACTAAATTATATTTTTCATACAAACCAATCATATAGCTCAACACAAGGGGGATTCAGAAAACGCTTCTGTACCCTTGATCAAATTGCCAGACTAGAAAATGGAATAAGAACATCAATGGGTAACAGGCGCGTATACAAGGGGGGGCATTTGGGGCAGATGCCCCCCCCCCTTGAGGTCTGAACTTTTTAAAAATAAATCTACGGATTATCAAAAAATATACGGATTAATCCTCCAAATTGAAGAAATGTGTCAATTATTTGATTATTTTTAATTGCTTTTGACATGCTTGAACACTGTATTCTATCAAAATCGTCATTTTTAAATTGCGAAATGGGAGAAATTAAATTGCTTCAAGTCGTATTATGTATAAGCCATTTTGTCCATAGAGAGTGGAGTTCTATCACCCTATTAATATTAGCATTGATCTTCAATTTAAAAATGTTTTTGAATTTGAGAAGAAATGCATCGTCCTTTACTCTGTAGTTTGCCAAAACACCTTCTTCTTCAACAGTATGTTGAAAATTCATGCTTCACTCCATGACAAGTGGAAGGGTGGCTAAATCTTACCACTAGAACAAGTTCACAAGAGTTCGTGGTCTATTCAATGAAACTGGTTCTATTCACAAGAAAAAGCGCAAATGAAAACAAAACCAAAAAAACACAAACTGCGATTCAGGAGGTGAAGAGTTTCTTTGAAGAAACCACTAGTTTTTCTCTCAGAAAAGCTTTTCAGCATATTTCATCAACACCAAAACCACGTGGTGGAGGATCGTCATACATTCATTTAGTTTCCGTTTTTATCAATGAACTTCAGTTTGACCATTAACGAAAACCACATAAATAGCGGTTTTGTAAGTGGATTTTGCAGCAACTATCCAACATTGCCAATTGAATCGTTTGGACAGACGAGAAGTTAATTTGCCTCCATCAAAAACACATCAAAAAAATATGAATGAAAATCCTCGAAATATCTGGAAAACAAATGATAGGTATGATGCTAAGGTAATGATCTTCGTTGCAATTATTAATAGAATGGATCCAATTGTTCAAGCATTCCTTAACGAATATGGTAACTTATAATGTGCTCTAGCACATTATTTGGCCCAGCCTGCAACTTCTTCACTCTGGTGGATGCAAGCCCACATTGCACAAATGCAGCTCTAGAATTTTCAAGGAAGAGTTTCGAGGTCGAGTTATTAGCAGAAGTACTGAAATAAAATTCCTGATCAGCACACAGTCCAAATCTCAACTCTTTGGACTTTCGCATATGGGCTGCTGCACAAACTCGAGTTTACAAATAAGAAAAAACAGATCCCAATGAGTCTCGTATACAATATGCTCAAATCTCTGCTCAAAAATATAACAATAAGACTCTCAAGAAAGTATGCAAGAATGTTCTGAAGCGTGCATCGTTCTGTCTTCACATCAGAGGGTGTCATTTTCAACAACTTTTGTAGGACTTCAGGAGATGTGCCTCATATGATATAAGACAATAAATGTTTAATAATAAAAAATCCTTTCTTTTCCTTCAAAGTGATACATCTATAATGGTATTTGACTTATTTTTGAGTGCTTCTAATTCCCAATTAAAAAATTACGTTATCTGATGAAACACAGTGTAGCAGTATGGTTTTGATTATTTTTGTTACAGCCAATGATTGAATATTGTGATTAAATTAATAACTATCAGTCTATTAGACTTGATATACAGCTTGTGGACTATAGTCACTATACAATACATCCACTGACACACTGTATTCCATCAGAAACGATCTTTTTAAATTGCGAATTAGAAGCACTTCGAATGCATCAATTGTCATCATAGATACACCACATTGATGGAAAAGAAAGTATTATTATTAGACATTTATTGTCATATATATATATGGCTCTATCATTTGAACCACATCTCCTGTGGCCCTACAGAAAATGTTGAAAATGACCTCCTCCAGAGTCCAGCCTGAAGACAGAACGAAGCAACCTTCGAAACATTCTTTCAATTTTCTTAAGGGTCTCCGGGTTATACCTTTCAGCGAAACTTTAAACACTTTGTATAAGAGACACAATGGAATATTCTTTTTCATATATAAACTCGAGTTTGTGCAGCAGCCAAGAATAGAAAATTCAAAGGGTTGTGATATTGATTGTGTGCTGGCCAGGAATTTTCCGTTCTTGGTGAGTATGTGGTGGAGCGCTGTCTTGCATCCACTAAAGTGAAGAACGAGATGCAGAATGAGCCAAATAAGGGGTGCTAGTTTGGTATGTGATCTGATCATTTTTATTTTAATAATTATGACTATTTTTCTTTTTAAGTAACTATGATACAAAACAAACAATATAGACGAGATAATATTGTCACAATGCATAAAAAGTTAAAAAAATACATATATTAATTGCTTATTTTTACTTTATCTTCATATAAGTTTAATAGGATGTAGTTTATCTAACGATATTTTCTTGAAGTATTTCCACAAAAAGGCTTTTTGCATATGTAAATGGTATGTATATTATTATTTAAGGAAATATAATACTATATTTATTTGGTATCTCGTATTCCTGTTGTATCTTTTACATTTTGCTAATAAATTCTAAATAGATTGCATGCCAAACCAGTAAATGATGATCAGATCGCAATGTCCTGTAGGCTGTAGCAATCTGAGATATGAAACACCATTAACCGATGACAAGTTGCCATCATCATCAAGGAATGCATGAAAGATTATATCCATTCAATTAATAATGACAACAAAGATATTACCTTAGCATCATACCTATCATTTATTCCGTTGATATTTCAGAGATTTTCATTAGAGTACTTGAAGATCCTCCACAATGGAGTTGCGGACTCTGGAGGATCTGCTGAGAAACTGGGGGTTCTGGGGGGTTCTTCATAGAAACATTTCACCTCCTGAATCACTGATTCCGTTCTTTTTGGTTTTGTTATCATTTGCTTTTCTTGTGAATAGAACCAGTTTCACTGAATAGGCCACGAACTCTTGTGAACTTTTAGCCGCATTTGCACTTGTCATGGAGTGAAGCATGAATTTTCGACATACTGTTAAGGAAGAAGGTGTTTTGGCAAACTACAGAGTACAGGACGATGCATTTCTTCTCAAATTCAAAAACAGTTTTAAGGTTTAAGAAAAATGCTAATATTAATAGGATAAAATCCATTCTTTATACTTTATGAACATAATGACGTCCTCCCATTTCGCAATTTAAAAAATGACGCTTCTGACGGAACACAGTGTAAGCATGTTCAAAGCAATTAAAATAATCAAATAACTGACCAGTCAGAGGAATTATCCGTAGATTTTTTTCAGAAATGTTAATTTTTTGGAAAAGTGCCCCCCCTTGACCTAATCCTAGATACGCCCCTGATGGGTAAAAGAGAGAGTTTGATTGCAGTGTTCTTTGACCTAAGTCAAGCATACGATAGAGTATGGCATCTGGGCCTACTATTTGAAGTTACCAAACATGGAATTAGAGGCAAAACATTAGCTTGGATTAAAAACTACCTAACTGATAGAAATTTCAAAGTATACTTTGAAGGTGAATACTCGGATGAATATCCAATCAAATCAGGCGTGCCCCAAGGATCAATCCTTGCTCCAACTTTGTTTAACATAATACTATCAAATATTCCTTCGATCCAGAATATTAACATATCAGAATATGCTGATGATATTGCAATCTTTGCTTCAGATAAAAATGTAAATAACCTAACTACAACTATTCAAAAGCAAATAGACACTCTAGACAAATGGCTCAGTAAATGGGGCTTTAAAATAAATGAAAACAAAACAAAAGCTATGCTGTTTACATAAAACGCTGTGAAACCCCCTCCTTAAAGATAAATGATTCCTCTATCTCCTTTGTTGAAACTTATAAATATTTAGGTATGATATTTGATAGTCACAGATTATCATGGAAATCACATGTTGACATGTTAATTAAAAAATGTGTACCTCGTGTAAATATTTTGAAATCTATTTTAAATAGCCAGTGGGGTGCAGATAGGTTGATTCTCCTCCGGTTGTATAAGAGTATTGTTCGTAGTGTTATTGATTATGGATCAATATTTTACAGGACTGCCCCTAAGGTTTATCTTGACAAACTGAATGGTATACAGAATAGTTGTTTGAGAGTTGCTCTAGGTGTTAGAATGACTTCTCCTTTAATATCAATTGAAATAGAAAGTAATATTCCACCACTGTTTATACATAGAGAATATCTCTTGATAAAATATTATGCTACACTGAATGAATTACATGAATACTCCCCTGTCATTAGAGAAACAATGAATGATTTGAATAACTCTTACAACAGAGGATGGACTAACCATTACATTTCAGCACCTGTTGTAATTCAATCTCTTAAACTGTTATTATCTTATCAATTCCCACATACTGAACATACCTACTCACCATTAATCTCTCCAGTACCACCTTGGTATAATATAGAACTTTACCTTAAGTCTGAATTTGCTAAATCTTCTGTTAAGGATCTAAGTGAAAACAATGCAATAGCAATATTTAATGATATAAAGGAACATTGTTATGACAAATTTATTCATATATATAGTGATGGCTCCGTTATTAATAATCCAATCAAATCAACTGCTGCTGCCATAATAATTAATCATAATGATGAAAGAATAATAAGAATGTGGAAAATTAGCCCACTAGCTTCAATTTTAACAGCAGAATTATTTGCAATTTATAAAGTTCTGAAATATATTGAGGAACACATTGAACCAGAAAATGGAGTAGTTATATTTACTGACTCTCAATCCTCTATTGAAATATTGAAGGGAAGAACCCCCAAATCGAATTTGCATCTTGTCTTTATCACAAAGAAGTTAATTATGAGCCTAAATTCCAGATTCCCTGTGATAATCCAGTTCATCCCTGGTCACAGGAACATTGAAGGCAATGAGTATGCAGACTTAGCAGCCAGAGCAGGACACAGCTCTGATGAGGTAACAGATGCCCCAATTTGTTCTTCTGATAGAGTGAGACTGGTTAAGAGTATCCTGAAAAGGAAATGGTATGAGTATTGGATTGATCAAATGGACACAACAGGTAAAGGACATTTTCTTTTTAAAATAAAAAAGTGTATTGGCTACAGGCTATGGACCTCTCTGAATGATAGGCCCATTGAGTCAGCACTAGCCAAAATGAGAATAGGACATGCTGGGTTAAATGAACATAGATATAGATTCAATATGAAAGAGACAAATTTATGTACATGTGGGAAAGTAGAAAGTATAGAACACTATTTGTTCCAATGTCCAAAGTACGTTATGTCTCGAACAAACCTCTACCTAAAGCTAACTGATTTAAATGTCCCTATGACCTTGCAAAATATTCTTGGAGGAGGTGATTATGAAAACGCTATTTAGGTAAAAATAATAAGAGCTACATCGCAATACATAAAGGAGACACAGCATATAACGGACCTGTAGATAAACTTTTGTATGCTAACTACTAACCTTCTTTATAGTATGAATGTGCTTGAACATGGATTCTATAAAATCCAGGCCTGTAAATAAAATATAAATGTTATAATTAATATTTAAAGATTTACGGTGACAAATGCCATTACTGAGACACAACTCTTGCATTTTTGCACAAATTGATTAGCTATAGGATAGGAAAATAATGTAAGCAAATTAGCAAGAGAATGTGCTCAGTTTAAGAAAAGAAAAAAATTGAAATACATGTATAGACATCCTAATTTTATATGCTGTGGTCATTAAAATAGAGTAGTGTAGATATGACACAGTGTAGCTCATGTATAAAACATGAAAATAGAGTTCCCATTACTGAAGTCACCCACCTAGTCATCATTGCCTCGCCTCAAGGCACGGCGACTGCAATAGTGATGTCAGTGAGGATGTTTTCCCTGTCTAGACAGTATCCCCTTCTAGTATCTATTTTTGAACTGACTAATTGTTATCTGGGAGGGAACTAGAACTAACTGTACTGCTGCTAGGAACAAATATTAAAAAAAAAACATATGTATATATATATATATATATATATATATCAAGACATATTATAGCTAACATGAATTAATAAAAATGTTTTCTTTTACAGGTTCACATCTAAATAAAGACTTGAGGCGCATGGTTCATTCCACTTACATTTGTGAGCGAACCGAGTACTCGTTAAACTGAAGAAGAGAGAGAGAGAGAGAGAGTTTTGTGATATTTTGTGAAGTGTGTAGTTTTTCTCTATTGAGATCTATTAGATTAATTTTTTCGTGAACTATTGCTAATTATCAAATAGGACTTTCAAAGGGATAATTAAGAGATAAATAATTGAACTACACTAATTATTAATGGACGTAATATTAATCGAGTGATTAACTTTGTTGTGTGTTGTAAATTTTAATATTTCTAATTTTTTGGGTAACTATTGCTACCTAGCTAATTAGATCTGTGAATGGTAGATTTTACCAATATGTTAATTTGGTAAATTTGATCTACTGTACTCTGAACTACGGTACTCTGAACTACGGTACTCTGAACTACGGTACTCTGAACTACGGTACTCTGAACTACGGTGCTCTGAACTACGGGGCTCTGAACTACGGGGCTCTGAACTACGGTGCTCTGAACTACGGTGCTCTGAATTACGGTGCTCTGAACTACGGTGCTCTGAACTACGGTGCTCTGAACTACGGTGCTCTGAACTACGGTGCTCTGAACTACGGTGCTCTGAACCACGGTGCTCTGAACTACGGTGTTCTGAACTACGGTGCTCTGAACTACGGTGCTCTGAACTACGGTTTTCTGAACTACGGTGCTCTGACCTACGGTGCTCTGACCTACGGTGCTCTGACCTACGGTGCTCTGAACTACGGTGCTCTGAACTACGGTGCTCTGAACTACGGTGCTCTGAACTACGGTGCTCTGAACTACGGTGCTCTGAACTACGGTGCTCTGAACTACGGTGCTGTGAACTACGGTGCTCTGAACTACGGTACTCTGAACTACGGTGCTCTGAACTACGGTGCTCTGAACTACGGAGCTCTGAACTTCGGTGCTCTGAACTACGGTGCTCTGAACTACGGTGCTCTGAACTACGGTGCTCTGAACTACGGTGCTCTGAACTACGGTATATAAACATCTGAACTATAAGGGTACTTTTAATCTGCACGGTTCTGAAATTTTATAAGCTATTGGATATTTAATATTCTTTATGCTATTTACTTAATGTTTGATTCTGTTGTACTGTCGTGATTTTACAGACTTTTTTGGTACTTGATATACGTTTTAATCATTTCTCGTTTTATGCTGATATCGTCGATACTACGTAAAAATTAGTATTGTCTAATGTATAGTTATCCCTATTTCTTTTTGTTGATTGAAAAATTTGCATTATATGCGCAATATGTATCATTTATTATAACTTATTTGTATCGGTAACTTTAATAAAATATATTTATCATTTGAAGTTTTCGTATTTATATCCTTTTATTGAGAACTGCTCCTAATAATTAATTGCATTAGCAGTTTAATGAGTCTAACGAATTGTAAGACTGCGTTCAAATAGCTACAGAAATTCATTCTTAGGTTTTTCTTATTTTCAAGCAATTCATTATGTAGTCTAGCTTCTACCTGAGAGAAATTGTTCTGCTTATAATTTTCGTTTACCACAAAACTATGTAGAAAGAATATAGGTACATAGTTCAATGAAAGAAATAAATTTTTGTTTTTAGAATTCCAGCAAACGAATATGAGATTTGAACGTAATATCATGTTATCGCATTCAAAGAGAGATTTATATTAGTGGAAAGAAAAAAATATTCAATCCAAAGAAAAAAAGATTCAATCCAAAGAGAAAAAAATATTCAATCCAAAGAGAAAAAAATATTCAATCCAAAGAAAAAAATATTCAATCAAAGAAAAAAATATTCAATCAAAGAAAAAAGATTCAATCCAAAGAGAAAAAAGATTCTTTTCAAAGAAAAAAAAGATTCTTTTCAAAGAAAAAAAAAAGATTCTTTTCAAAGAAAAAAAAGATTCTTTTCAATGAAAAAAAAAGATTCTTTCCAAAGAAAAGAGAGATTCTTTCCATTGAGAAAAAAGATTCAATCTAAGTAGAAATTTCGCATAAATGTTTTCAGGTAAACCTGAATTCTTCTCTATTTCAAAGTGAAATTATATTTGGAATATTTAATCATTCTTTCTGCTTATGAAAAAATTCATAGGTGCATATTTTATTAGATTTTTCGCTTTGTAGGAAAGAAAAGTTGCTCTGTGTGTAGAGCCCAGATTTCTAAACATTATGCTATAAACGCCATTTTGACCATAAAATAATGTTTTATAGTGCTTATAGCATAAACGCTATTATGACTATAACAGTTATTTTGACTAGAAATTAAAAGATAGAATTTAAATCATAAGTCTATAAAACTTATGATATAACAACCCTTACATGCAAAATATGTATCTAACAGATAGTGAGAGACATAATTGTTGGAAAGAAAGAAGTGGAAATTGAGAGGAACTTCGCACAGCTCACAATGTCTTTGAAATGTGTTCTAATAACTCCAGTTGAAATTGTAAGAAGTTTAAAAAAGCTTTTCAAAATTGAAAATGATTTTAAGAGACAAAAGGCTAAGTAAGCATATCAGCGTAAAATGTCCATAAAATATTGGTAATTTCTTGTAATGATGAGTAATTGTTTAATTAAAGAGTGAAATATCTATTATATTCAGAATCATTGTTAATGTTTTTGCATTTGGATTGTGCTCTTCTATTTGAGTTTCTTTGTTGTATTTTCTTAGTTGGCTGTGACTTGGACAACATAGTTTTCAGGTAAATTTTGTTAAGTTAGTTTTCTTTCATCTTGACCTGGCTAGTTTCTTGTAAAATAACCAACTTTATTGTAATTGATGTCACACCATTGTTCGATGTCATAAGTTAAAATGAATTTATTAATTAATAGAAAAAAAGATTACCTACAAGATGCCATAAAGCAATTTAAGAAGTGACTCGTATATTTTGAAAAATATTATCATCCAAAAGCTCGGTTGCCTTTTTTTAACCAACCTGTATATAGTGCTAGGGGCAACTAAAAAAGTATCAATTATTAATCTACATTTTTGCAAATTGTGTTTTTTCATAACATGCCAACTAATTTCACCTATTCTACAGAAAAAAATCGAATATTTCAAAATTAATAGGAAATTATAATTTGGTACAAAATTTCAAGTGTTTCGGGGTAACTCAAAAATATCCAGAAAAGGCATGGCAATTGGCAGGCAATGTTCTTTTATAGTGTATCAGCTTATTATAACTATTCCATATGAAGATTCTGAAGTTTGCCCGAAACCCTCATTTTTTGACCCACCTTAGTACACACTCATCGCGAGCTGTGATTGGGTCACACTCCACCCAATCACAGCTCTGCTCTCTCTGTTTCCGATATGTCTTATAAAGCTATGTATTCATATTTTCTTATATGTTCAATATTTTTACTCACAATTTGGTAAACATTAGTTTAATATAACACTAACAACTTGTAAAAAATGCAGTACCGAAGGTTTAAAAAAATTCATCCCCCACCCCCAGGCGAGGTTTGATAGAGACAAAATGTATACTGCACTTTTTTAATATATAATGGGTATACCTTTTTTGCTACAGGGTGGGGCGTAAGTTTGGAAGCAATTTTTCAAACATTAATATAATTCTTAAAAATAAGTTCCTAAGTAGGTGATAGGGTTTGAACTATAGTACAGACAAAACATTATGACGTGGCAGTGTTATGTTTTACAAAAATTTAATCAATTCAAAAATGTCAGACAAAAGAGAAGCCATTATTGCTCTACACCGTGCCGGGAAGTCAGATTCCGTCATTTCAAAGACTCTCTCAATAGCGAGATCGACTGTTTGGAAGTGTGTGAAAGTGTTTATGAGAGAGGAGACTTGACTGATCGTCCAAGAAGTAGTAGACCACGCTCACAACGCACCAAACAACTGATAAAATGTGCCCGAGAGAAGATCAGGAGGAACCCAAAAAGGTCAATACGATTGTTAGCCAAAACAGCTAATGTAAGTCCCAGAACAATGAGAAGAGTTGTCAAAGAAGACCTAAAGATGTCCTCTTTCACCCTCCAAAAGAGACAGACTCTGTCAGAAGCTGTAAAGAAAAAGAGATTGGAGAGAAGCAAAGCACTTCTGAGAGAATTGAAGTCTGGCACGGCTGGTGAAATTATTTGTTCAGACGAAATAATTTTCACAGTGGAAATGGCTCACAACCGGAGGAATGACAGAATAATTGGTAAAAGTGCAAAAGACATCTCATACAACCAAAAAACTGTCCACAGAACCATGAAACCTGCTTCAGTAATGGTCTGGGCCACCGTTTCAGAAACTTGGAGATCTCCTTTAATTTTTGTGGAACAAGGCGCCAAAATCAATGCTAAATGTTATATTGAGAATATTTTGACGCCAATGTTGGAGTCAGCTAAGGATCACTTCGGTAATGACACTCTATGGACATTTCAGCAAGACGGCGCGACTTCACATACTGCAAATGTCACTCAAAACTGGTGCCATGACAATCTTCCACGGTTTTGGTCCAAAGAAATGTGGCCTCCCTGCTCCCCAGATGTTAATCCTATGGACTTTTCGGTATGGTCCATTCTTGAATCAAAGGCCTGTGGTAAATTCCATTGCAGTGTGGATGATTTAAAGCGTTCGCTCCAGAGATCTTGGAAGGAAATTTCACAAGAACAGTTGCGTGCCGCAGTAGGAGGAGTTCGGAGGAGATTTGAGGCTGTTATTAAAAACAAGGGGAGACATTTTGAATAAATTTATGATTTTTGAATTCTTAAAACCCTTATGTAATAATACATAACTAGCCCCCAGGGGCTCTATCCTGAAGCTGTCTGTGGTGAATGGAATAGAAGGGGGGTGGCGTCCCTTGGGCCCCGAACTGTTGTAATTTGGATTATGGATTGTCTTTTTTCATTTTTACCATGTTTATCATTTTTTTTAACGCTACTTGCAGTTTTAGAGGATAGCGCTAGGGTTATGCTCTTCAACTACGAAGTCTTAGATTTTGTGTTAGGTAGGCTCGTAGGCTTCATTTACTATCACCTCTTCATTTTCCTCTTCCATCCGTGGGTGCAGCCACCGGTGCTTGTGTCCCGTTTCGTCACATTCCTTGGTAAGTGACTGTATTCACGGAGTAGCTTTTCTGCATCCATGAGCATTGTCACCGACGGTGGTAAGTGACTTTGTTCATGGAGCCACTTTCCTCTCTGACTGCTTCTTCCAGTCCCTTGTATTTAATTTCCTTTTGACGTCAGCGATATGGCCTTTGGTTCCGAAGCAGACGTTAAACCCCCTAATAAATGATAATAATAATAATACATAACTATAAATTATTAAATATATTTTTCGTTGGATTATAATATGCACTTTCATTTGCTTCCAAGCTTACGCCCCACCCTGTATAAATTTGTAATATTTCTGGCGAAAATGTAATAATTATTGGTTCATATTTAATAATGTTAAATATATTGATACAAATGAATTAGATTATTTAAATCGACCGTGCTTTTTTTATGCACCTTGGTTTTTTTGCTTTTTTTTTTGTCCGGGTGGTATTGGATTGGGGGGTTTATTGAACATTTTTTTTTGTCAGTAGGGTATTTAGCACGCGGGGTTTTTGAACGCAGATTGTTTTTTGCAAGGGAAGTTGTTGTCCTGGAATCTGCAATAACATGTTACAACAGTTAAAAGAAAATGAAGAAAATCTCGACTGAAGAAAGACTCGAAGAGAGATAGAGAGAGGGAGACGGGATTTTTTTCATTATTATCATTATTAATTTTAGTGGGAAATATTGAAATATTTACTATTCTATGTTTATAATTTTTTATCATCTCCGATATAAATTACCTTCGCAGAAAAAAAGTTAAAATGGGCCGTAGAAGGTTACCTGAGGTCCCTTTATCCCTCTATAATCTTCATTGACAATATATACTTCACCCCTTCGATCCGAAATGGGCATATATTTTTCTAGCCCTGCATTGTCCCATTTCACCAAAGCCATTTCCCATATGTAGGAGAAATAGGTTTTAGGATCATACAATTTTTTTTAGGACACACATGTCACATAAAAATGTAAAGTGTTAATATGGGCACACTCAGTATATCTGAGTAATCTGACTCCAATAAAGTGTATATGAAAACATATATATGGTAACATCAACGATGCTCCCATATATTTTATTACATTTATTACTTTACTAGCTATATATTGCATACAGTTTTAATGGTATATACAGTCGAACTGTATCCGAAAGGATATTTTGAAAGTTTACTTATTTGTAGAGTACAAATTAGTCATGCACTTAGACATTGGTCTGAGTACATTTAATAATACACTACAATCAAGATATTAAAAGAATATAAAGATATACTTGTGACAATTCTAACATATATTGAAAAACAGTAAAACTCCTGAATTATGAAGTTCTTTGTTATGAGTCACTCGGGTAATGAAGGACCTGAGTTATGAAGTTTTTTTCTGTATGTATAAATTGTAGAAAATGATATACCTCAAAAATTTCTTCCTAGTTATCCCTCTCAAACCATAGTTATCTCCAAGATTTGAATCATAGAAAACTGTAAGTGTCCCTGAGTTCTGAAGTGTATCTGAGTTACGAAATAGCCAATACTTCATAACTCTGAAGTTTCACGGTATATAGGGAATAGTTGCAATTACTACGTTCGAATTAATTAATGGGCACACATTTCGACAGGTTATAAATTAAAGAAAATCAATTGAAAATGAAAACTTAAATGAATATAGTATATGAAGATCAGTAACCCACTTTAAATTACCATTTGGTAATTATAACTTTACCTTATTAAAGTTACAATTTAATAAATGGAGAAATATATATAAACAGTATAATTATGATCCACAATTATTATGACATTTGATACTTTAACCTGGCCATCAATGTTAACCCTGCATCGACAATATCTTGCATCGACATTCAATATCCTGCATCAGCAATTCGACAGTATCCTGCAACGAAAATACCTAACATCGGAAGTACCCTTCATCGACAGTACCCTTCATCGACAATACCCTGTATCGGCAGTACCCGTCATCGACAATACCCTGCATAGGCAGTACCCTTCATCGACAATACTCTGCATAGGCAGTACCCTTCATCGGCAATACCCTACGTAGGCAGTACCCATCATCGACAATACCCTGCGTAGGCAGTACCCTTCATCGACAATACCATGCATGTGAAGTACCATTCGTCGACAATACCCTGCATAGGCAGTACCTTTCATCAACAATACCCTGCATAGGCAGTTCCCTTAATCGATTATATTATGCATAGGCAGTACCCTTCATCTACAATATCCTGCATAGGTTGTACCCTTCATCGACAATACCCTGCATAGGCAGTACCCTTCATCGATTATATTATGCATAGGCAGTACCCTTCATCTACAATATCCTGCATAAGTAGTACCTTTCATCTACAATACCCTACATAGGCAGTACCCTTCATCAACAATACCCTACATAGGCAGCACCCTTCATCGACAATACCCTGCACAGGAAGTACCATTCGTCGACTATACCCTGCATAGGCAGTATCCTGCATCGACAATACCCTCCATCGGCGTGCCCTTCATCGACAATATCATGTATCCACGATACACTGTATCTTTATTCTACAATAACCTGTACCTTACATCATAATGGAAAGTTTTAACGTAGAATCTTAATTTCTCTCTAAATCTTTGCTAACCATAACAAAATCTATTAAACTGTATATTACTTGTTATTTTTTTGATTAATTTCTAGCCCTGTATAATACAGCGTATATCTGTAGCTGGTAAATAGGTAAAAATTGAATAGTACTGCAAAAATATTTGCATAAATACTCTTTTCTTTTTATTTTTATTTTTAAATATAATGATTTATTCGAGCGTTGAGTGATACCAATCAAACGTTTTATAAGATAAAAATTTAGTTAATCCTCTTTCCTTTGCACAAATTAAAACCCTCACTCTGACTATTAATTTTTTGTAAGGATTGATAAAATGTGAAATTATTTGATAATTAATAGTTTGCCTTGGACGCTCTAATTTGCATACTCAGTGAATAATACTCGTATTATATTTGTTCTCAGTGTTTTCATAGCATATGATTTATTAATCCATAAACTTCAAAAATTGTATTCTATTTTATTTCCCGAATAAAGGTGCAATTATATGTATAAAATTTTCAAAAAAGAATTCAAAATATATTCAACCAATACGATAGATTTCGGATTTCTCTATCTTATAGTATTCTACATATGCATGCACACAGAAAAATCTAATTATTTTTTAACCCTTTTGTGTCGGATTGAATTTACTATACCCTTAGATGTGTAGAATTTAACCTTCAGTCATGAAAAATCAAGGGTAGTTTTGACCTGTACTGAAGGGTTAAATATAACAGTCGATTGAAGATACCATGTCAATGGTCAAATGTATCCTTCGAAAATATTCAAGGGTAAATTTAATCTTATGCAAAAATGAGTTTACCCTTACAGTGGTAGAATTTAACATTCAAGACATCGACAGTGGCGCCCTCTGCCGCAGCATCAGGTAAATTATAAGCGCCAGTTTTAAGTGTTAAGGTTTGCTGAGTGTTGCTGCTTATAAGAGCTGTTGAAAATAGCTATTTTCTTTTCTGTTATTATCTATCAATATTCAATTAATATATCTTGTACTTTTATAATGAACATGTTCAATAATCACTGTCCTTTAGCCAGTTATAAGAGGAAGTGAATTGACTTATGAGAAGAACTGATTCAGAGTCCAGACCAGTCTTGAGTCTTCCAAACAGTTATGGTATTAAGCCAGTTAATTTGTTTACATTTTGACTCAAAAACCCTGATGTATCAAATTAGGGAGCTCTATATATTTAGAAAAAGTTCTTACCTATGTTGCCATGTTAATTTTGAATTTAAATCATACAATAAATCCAGTTTGCAGAGTAGCTAACTAGGAGACATAATTAACATTTACTGTGTGCAATGCCAGTCTATTTTGGTGCACAAAATTCCACAGACTTTTTGAAAAAGCTGGAAAAATCCACCATAAATTTTCAGTAATTTGGCTGATCCACCAACATTTTACCCATTTTTCCACCAAAAATTAATTGTAACATAGGAATAAAATAATAAATAGCTAAAAATCCACCGATTTTGCCAGAATATTATTTTCACTGAAGAAAAATTTCACCAACAAGTCTGTGGAATTTACCATGAAATACAGTCTGAGTTGTCAGTCCCTAACTTGTCGGTGGAAATTTTTCCTTTAAATTTTGAAAATAGCATCTGGCAAAATCGGTGGATTTTTAGCTATTTATTCCTATGTTACCATTAATTTTCGGTGGATAAATTCGTAAAAATGTTGGTGGATCAGTCAAGACAAATTACTGGAAATTTATGGTTGATTTTTTCAGCTTTTTGAAAAAGGCAGGGATATTTTGTGCACCAAATACAGACTAAGTTCCAGCCTCCAGGTAGTAAAGCATGTCCAAACTTGCCATTTTAATGGCAAGTTTGTGACAGATATTTTGAGCCCTTCAATTTCAAATGCCATATGGCGAGAGTAATGAGTATGCTACATTGTTATTTTCATTTAGGAGAGAATTTAGCAAACATTAAAATACATTAATAAATTAATGTGAACTGTATATATAATCTGCAGCATTTAGCCTCTAAAATTACTCTGTTATCCTAAGGTATTTTCCAGAGTGGCTCATGAACTCTCCATTTGTTTCTTCAGCTCTTACTAAGTTTAAAAGAAACAAATTTTCTCCCAAATGTTTAAATTCTCTCCAAAATAACATAATAACATAAGAGATATTCCAGACTGCAGAATATGGAACATTTTTTCCAAAACAGTCTGCGACAAACTTGAGCACAATTTAAAAAAAATTAGATCTCTGCGGGAGATCTTCAATTAATTGCTATGTAACCATTGATTTCGCTGTGGGAGAATTTTGAATTAATTCTTATGTTAACATTAATTTAGCTGCGGGTAAAATTTGAATTGATTCCTATGTTACCATTCATTTAGCTGCGGGAGAACTTTGAATTAATTCCTATGTTACCATTAATTTAGCCACGCTGCTGCAGAAGAATTTTGAATTAATTCCTATGTTAACATTAATTTGGCATAGGGAGATTCTGAATCTGCTGAGAGTAAGAGAGAGTATCTCTCTCTTTCTATAATAAAATTTCTGCGGGGCAAGAGTCACGTTATGCAGAGTGAAAGATATTTAGAAATTTCCTGATATCGCCCATTTACAACTGAAGGGCTCAAAATAACTGTCCTAGACTTGGCAGTAAAATGGCATGAAAGGACATGTTTTTACATGGCTGACTGTGGCACCGATATATTAGATAGAAAATCTTGTTTTTTTTTACGTTATACCTAATTAAATATTTGCACAAAATTCGTTTGATTTTCACATTTAAAATTTTTTTAGCAAACCTGTCTGTCTCTGCTCTGTATTTGCCAGGTACAGGTAAAAAGCATATCCTTTCTTGCCATTTTTTGGTGAGTTATTCACAATCACAGCTACTATTTTACCTTACCTATTTTGAGTAATAATTGGTCAGGTAAATTAGCTACTTTTTTCAATTTCACCCTATTGCCTATAGATAATAGAATATTGTGGAAGATTATTTTCTCTCTTTTAAGGAAGATTTGTTGTTTTCATGTAATGAACTAATTTCAAATGGAGTCACATTACTGTTATTGTTTGTTTCTAAGCTAGAAATGTATATACTAACAAGAAATAACATGCACCATGAAAAATTACTCTAACTTTGACTGTACTGTACCTTAATACCTACTCTTTAGTTTGGACTGATTTTTCTGAAACATTTTTAAAATAAAAATTAAATAGAATCCACCATAATTTGTTGAGAATTTTTTTTCATTTTGTTTTGGTAAATTTTAAAAAAACAAATTGCGAGCACTCGGAGACATTTCACTCTCGTAGCTATAAAATAATAATAATTGTTT
Source organism: Caprella mutica (assembly GCA_947561585.1). NCBI lineage: Eukaryota > Metazoa > Arthropoda > Malacostraca > Amphipoda > Caprellidae > Caprella > Caprella mutica. The sequence continues at coordinate 46,574 of CANNZV010001581.1, read as the reverse complement.
TGTTACAAATGATGGCAGCTCTATATTAGTGATTGTCTATGTTATGTTGATATTCCTATATTATTAACTAATCAACCTCCATGCAACAGATTTACTTTTAGGTTTCATATATTTATCCTTTCATTTGCTCTCATTTGATTTTTTCTATATAGTCAACATTGTTTTTGATCATTGTTGAAGAGAGTTGAAGAGAATCTTGATGGTAAGTGGATGGAAAATCAGATTATTCACCATTGATTGCAAATAAAATATATGACATTGATTCATTCACACAGTTTAAATTTATTTATTTTCATTTTACAGATGATGAGAGATCTTACCAAGCAATGGGTGCTCTAGCAGCTCTACTATGAATTTTACCTGCTGTTTAACATTTACATGAACAAGAAGAACTGTGAAAGCCTTCCAAAATTAGATGCTGTGAAGCAAGCATTCATCAAAGAAATCCAGGTAGGTGGCTAAATTAATTACTAGTTAATTCTTGTCATTAATGATTAACTTGAAATGTTTATTTAGCTACTCTTTTGTAACCCATTAATTCTATCAGTTTTACGTAGATATAGCCTATTAGATTGTAAATAGGTCCTTATAGCTACCTATAATTTTATTAATTTTGGTTAATTGTACAAACATTGTATCATTGCAATTTGAATCAAAAAACACAATGAAAAGGCCTAGTTTTATTACGTGCAATACATAGAAATATATTGCTCTTTATTATTTTTCAGATTCACCTAAAGGAGTTGCTTCTTGTTATATAAATAGGAATATTATTTCTGACAAATTTTATTTCTTTTCAGAACGTTCAAGATAAAAATGAAGATGAGCTATCGAAGTCCTTCATTACAACTACAACAATAATCTGCTTGGTCTCAATATTATGTTGTCGGCAAAATACCTGTCAGTTTCTCAATCTGCGGAAAAGCTATAAACTTGGCTTTTGAGCTACATTTTATCTTGAATATGGAATACCAGCATGGATGCAATCAAGCTCTTCTCTACATCCAATTGCATTTCTTCGAGATTGATTTGGAGAAGGATAAAGTGACTGCTTAGTATCTCAGTTTTTCTTAAAATACAATGAATTTTTGTAAAGTGTCAAGAAGTAATCGAGCACTAGTGTAGTGTCGGTGTTATAGTGTTGTGTTGAAAATAAATTGAAAGTTCCATACAATTTTGTCAGAAAAATGACATTGAAGTGATTTATTTAATTTGTCATAATTAGGTACATAATTCCCTCTGCAAATGATGTGATATTTATAGTCAATATGTTAGAAAGAAAATAAACAATTAATTTCTAAAGTGAAATTTTGTTTATTAATGTTTTTTATTTATAGGGTAAGACCAAGTTACGAGTTATTTACCGGTTCCACATTATCGACCATATAAGAAAAACATATTCTTTAACTCTTCATTTGGGTTGGTTGGTATATCTATATATATAATACCTACAGTTAAAATATTTAATTAGCTATTGTTTTTTCTTATATTGTTTATAAAGTGGAGCTGTTCGATAACTAGTAACTTGCCCTAACTATGGATTTTATTATTTTAAGGACTCGAAGGGGATCTATCCTGAAGCTGTCTGTGGTGAATGGAAGAGAAGAGGGTGGCGTCTCTCTGGCCCCGAACTGTTGTAATTTAGAATATGGATAGTTTTTCGTCATTCTTACCGTTCTATCATTTTTTAATGCTTCTTTCAATTTATGAGGTTATGCTTTTCAATTACAAGGTCTTTCATTTGTGTAAAGTAGGCTCATAGGCTTCATTTACTATCACCTCTTCATTTTCTCTTCCTTCAGTGAGCACAGCCACTGTTGCTTGTGTCCCTTTTTGTCACATTCCTTGGTAAAGAGGCTGCATTTACGGAGTAGTTTTTATGCATCCATGAACTTTGTCAACGACATGGTAGGTGACTTTTTTCATGGAGCCTCTGTACTTTCTGACCGCTTCTTCCAGTTCCTTTTATTTGATTTCCTTTTGATGTCAGCGATATGGTTTTGGTTCCGAAGCAGATGTTGAACCCCTACTAAATTATCAAATTATTATAGTCCTAAGGTATTTTTTTGTTTATTAAATATATGTATTCTTTAGTTTGTTCCAAAACAAGTTTTTTTGTTTATTAAATATAGCTATGGATTTCATTGTTTGTACTATATATAGTTTATATTATAATGTTGTATCTTTTATTATTAAATATATATTAAAAGTAATACCCTATGAATTTTATTTTCTCTATTCGTTAAATTCCTTGGTAAGTGACTGCATTCACAGAGTAGCTTTTCTGCATCCATGAGCATTCCCACTATCTGTGGTAGGTGAATGTTCATGGCGCCTCTTTACTCTCTTCCAGTCACTTAAACCCCTAATATAATTTCATTAAATCCTATTTAAATATTAGTATTTGGATGATTAGATCAAACACTGGAATGGATGGTTAAAGCTATCCTTTGCTAGATTAGGGTTATATTCAATCATCTGAAGGTTAACTTTTAGAGTATAATTTCAATCCTTCAAAGGGTTGATTCTACCCTTCATCTTTGAAGGGTAGAATAAATCCTATAATTCGGATTGTCTGTCAGACAACCCGACAATAAGATTGAAGTTACCCTTCAGATGGTAGAATTTAACTATCCATTTCTCTCTGTGTGTGACTTATTCAATTCGTTAAATTTTTTTTACCTTAAATTCTGCTATCAATTAACAGTTTATATGAAATCCATATTAAATTAAAATGTATAATAAAAGATATTTCTAGATAGAAGAAAGAAAAATTCATATATGTGAGTACTGAGTAGGCTCTTTTATTTGTATAGGCGAAACATATAAAAGGATTTTCTATGTTTACCCACTGGCTCATTTTCAGAGAGTAAATACAGCATCGATGAACAAGATCTGAATGCTCAATTTCATTGTATGTTTTTCCATATTGCATTCCAGAGACCTCCTATACTATCCATAAATACTATTCAAAACCAAGTACTACGAACACCCTCATCTGAAACTATTTGGATAAGTTCAATGAAAAGAATTTCAAATTTTCAATATTGTTTAGATAATGTGCAATTGTTTTTCCTACAGTATGGAAATATATAACATCTAAACTCATCAATTCAATACTTGAAATTAAATAATTGACTCACTATAATCTGAACACATTTCTAAATTCAACCAAGTCTGTGAATCAATTCACTGTCTCATTCGAATGACTCCATTGGAATCCCAGGCTCCAAATCTCCAAATAGACAATAATTACTCTCATTATTATTCAAAGGGGAAGTCACCCAAATAATTTGTCATATATTGAAGAACTGAACCAGTTTTTCTTGAATTAAATTCCATTCAAGAAATTGAATAAACAAAAAAGAATTATAATCGATTGTTTAAATAATATTTAGTATATGCATTTCAGATTTGTGTTGCATCACAAATTTTAGGTTCTATAAAGAATTATTAGGTTTCATGACAGCGAACAGAATACTTTTAAAATTACATGAGATTGCTATTTGGTTAATTTCATAACTATAGTGGCAAATTCAGCACTCCAATTGAAAACATGGAAATGTAACGATACGATGATGCACATTGGAAAAATATGTATTGTCAGATGAAACCAGCTATTATTGAATGATATTTAAATTTTGGCAACGATTTAGTTCATGCAGGTACGCTGGTCAGGTTCAATTTTTACACAACTATTTGCAAAGTCTCAAGATAAGTTACATTTGTCAAACACTATCTAGCTACTTTGAAGTAAGGTTATTTTACTAAGAGGGTTCTTTTTCTGAAATTGAGTTTCATGTTCCAATTTGTGGTCTGTAAGCTGTAATGCTCACAGAGAGGCTCTTTGAGTATCATATGATAATGTAAAATATTTACTGTATGGTAAGTAATAAAGCGTGCTTTAAACAAATACATTTGAGATACTATATCACACATTTGAATTTAAAAGGGGATACATATAGACAAAGAGAAATGTACGGTTGGATCGAAAAATTGTCAGTGGTGTTCACCCTTCCAAAAATGCTATTTACATGACTTTGTGTCGTTTTTTCCATTTACGGAATATTCATAACAATCCTGATTCGCAAAATCCATATCGGGTAAGTCCTAAGAGAGTGTAGCAATTCATCCAAGAGATCTGCAGATGATATGGATTTACAAACTTTTGCAGGCAGAAGTCCGAAAACCATATACTATATGGGTGGGGATTATTGGCACTTAATCTACAAAGATAGGACTGATATTCTTATGTGATACATTTGATGAGATCTGTTGAGAGGGTCTAGGAAAATTGATCGAATGTAATTAACCGAAAACAATTTATCGAAAGCAATTGATCGAATGGAAAATTGATCGAATTGAAAATTGGTCGAATGGAGAATTGATCGAAAGGAAAATTGATCGAATAGATCATTTACAATACACAATAAATACGTAAACACAACGAAACAAAAGTTGCAGATTATTTTCAATTCTAGTATTTTACATTATTTGATTCTTTATGTATTCTTATCTTTTTTTTTGTATATGTAATTATTTATGTATCTATCTTTTCCATTGTCTTTCCATACAATTTCAAGCAAACAATGTACTTCCTCAATATTTAATATGACGTTGTCTTTGCCCTTCGTAGGCTTCATTTATACTATCACCTCTATATTCTCTTCTTCCATCTGGAAGACCCCAGGTGCTCTATCTTGAAGCTGTATGTAGTGAATGGAAGAGATAGGGGCGGCGTTCATTGGGCCCCAAACTATAGTAATTTGGATTACGTGTTGTCTTTTATTCATTTGTACCATGTTTATCAATTTTTTTTTATCGATACTTGCAGTTTAAGAGGATAGCGCTAGAGTTATGCTCTTCTTCTACGAAGTCTTAGATTTCATGTTAGATAGGTTCGTACGCTTCATTTACTATCACCACTTCATTTTCCTCTTCCATCTGTGAGTGCAGCAACCGGTGCTCGTATCCTTTTTCGTCACGTTCCGTGGTCAGTGACTGCATTCACAAAGTAGCTTTTCTGCATCCATGAGAATTGTCACTGACGTTGTTAAGTAACTTTGTTCACGAAGCCACTTTCATTTCTAACTGCTTTTTCCTGTCCCTTGCATTTAATTCACTCTTGACTTCAGTGATATGGCTTATGTATGCGAAACAAACGTTGAGCTTATACCAAAATAATTAATTAATTATTTAACTTTCATTTCAAAAGTTATCTAGAACAATCTAGATTCTAGAGCTGAGGAAAGATAGAGTTCTGAAAATTATAATATATTTCAAAGCACTTAATTCTCTGTTGAAGAAATGTTATATATAAATTATTTTTATATATTACTATTATTTTATATGAATCATGATAACAAGATCAACTTGCTGTAATATATTGCAAGTAAGTTTCTCTGGTAATCCATAGTTTTAGTTATCGTCAATTAGTGTAAATCGATCCATTATCATTTTCGGTCAATTTTGGTTCGATCAATTCTCCTCTCCATTCGATCAATTGTCGTTCGCTCAATTTACCATTCAATCTATTTTCCATTTGATCAATTGATTTCGTGCTTTTGATCAATTTTCCGAATCCCCCCTGTTGAGACGGTGTCTAATAGTATATAATATATATTACAATCCATTACCATAATCTAAGGATAATTTAAATATTATAATCGTTGATTATGATCGGCGATTTTATTTTTTGGTCTGCAAATATAGTGATTATCATATATAAAAAATATTCTTATGAAATAAAACAGCTGATAGTTTTTATTAACGAACATTCATAACAAAAATATAAAAAACGAAAAAGTTCTGTTATTGTAATTTTTTTACTTATAATCGTTTTGACTGTTAAGGGTAGAAAAATGAAAATTATCCACTACTTATTCCCTTACTGGCTATAATAAGACACTCTCGAAAATATATCCTGAGGCCATTTCCAGTCCATAATCAGATCGAATGCTAATTTGGAATATATGGATGGGGATAACTACCTCAAATTATTGGAGGAATTTACCTAGGCTATCATTGTCCGATGCATTATTTGTAATACAATTGAAATAATAGGAGGATAATATAAGTTGAAATAATGGGAGGAGAACATCAGTGACTGTATTATTGAGAGAATATTAGTCACAATATTAGGAGGCGATTATCAGTGGGAATATTAGGAGGAGAATATCAGTGACAATGTTAGGAAGAGAATATCAGTGAGAATATTAGGAGGAGAATATCAGTGACAATACTAGGAAGAGAATATCAGTGTCAATATTATGAGGTGAATATCATTGGAAATATTAGGAGTAAGATGGCAATGGGAATATTAGGAGGGGAATATTAATGGAAATATAAAGAGGTGAGTATCGATGTTATAAAAATATTCGACGAAATTTATTCTAATTATATTCAATCTACTATTATATTCATCAAATAAAAAGATCTCACATAATCAGATCAGCAAAAAGTAAATAAAAAGTGTGAAAATGGGAACAACATAATACAGTATTCAAATTAGATATTTATCTTTGAAAAAGTTTTGTAATTATTACTCCTTGCAATATTTACACTAGAACAACTGTCAGGAGACAAAAATTATGTTTTGTCTAGTACGAGGTTTTTTCCAGTACAGTTTCAAAAATTTCTTGGTCTACTAGGAGGTTTGTCTACTATAGGAGGATGGTCTACTATAGGAGGATGGTCTACTGTATTACTTTTGATTTTCTGTATTACTTTTGATCTTACGAGTAACTTCTAACACATTTTTAATAACCAAGTGAAAAAAAAGTGCCTGATCAAATATCAGGCACTATTAAAAATCAAGGGAGGATGATACCCAGTCAAAAATTCTATACAGCTGAATGAATAAGAAGAAACATCTGAGGAAGAATAAATAAGATGAGTCATTTGTATTTTTATTATTATTATTATATTAATTTACCTTGTGCACAGTGTGCAGGTGATTTACTTATTTCTAAAAGATACTCAGCAAGAGATACATTTTTCAGATGCAAAGTTTTTCAGATGTAATCGTTTAGGAAAAAATGTATCTTCTGCTGATCATCTTGTATTAATAAGTAAATCACCTGCACACTGTGCACAAGGTAAATCAATGAAATAATAATGAAAAAATTACGGTTAACTTATCATATCTTCTTATTCGGCTGTTTAGAATTTTTGACTGTGTATCATCCTGCCTTGTATTTTGATTTTCAATCACTTTAGAATCGGCACTGTTCTTTTTTATCTTGGTTAGTACGAAACTTGAGTTAAGTCTTGACATTAGCTACTTAAAAACTGAATCGTTCTCGGTACAAAGTTAACTTATATACTACCTATATAGTAAAGTACTGATGACGTAATTGACTAAATCATGGCATCACACTTCCACCCAATCACAGCACAGCTCTCCCGGTTGCCAATGACTTATATGCATAATTGCATATGTACTTATTTCTCCTTATTTGTTCAATATTCTACTTTCAATTTGGCACACATTAGTTATGTTTTTTAATAAGGCATGTGTTTTTAAACAAATTGTTAAGCCTTCCGAGTTTCGATACCTTCTTAACGACAAACTCTTTAGGGGTAAAATTCATAGTTTATTATTCATTGGAAATGACAGACCCTATTTTTTTTCCTTGGTCAAGACTTATTTTATGTACTGGCAGATGATGGAGCAGAAGGGTATTGTATAAACAGATAATGAAGCTGAAGGGTATGGTACTGGCAGATGATGGAGCTGAAAGGTATTATACTGGAAGATGATGGAGCTGAAAGGTATTATACTGGAAGATGATGGAGCTGAATTGTGTAACACCCACTGAGTATATATAGGTATGGAGGTAGCATGTTTTGCAAGGAAAAGAGATGCCAAAAAGTGGCGCCATGGGCGTGTCTTCCCCCAATGCACCCCTGCCACTCGGTGCAATGGGGTTGTATGTCCCTCCTTCAATGCTCAGTGCTAATCGAGTAACAGTCGAGGCCGGTTGTTCTGTTCTGTACTGTTTGTAATTATCACGATTTTCATAACAAATTGTCTACTACTAGTGACAATTATGATATTTTATTTCTGAAAATATAATGTTTACTAATTGTCTCAATTGGTGAGATTTATGAAAACATTATTTCTTATAGTTGGCTTCTCATTCAATTTTATTATATTTATATTAAAAGGTAAATAACCGTAAATTAAAAAGGTTAAACTATCATAATTGTTTTAATCACAACTCATTTTTAACCCTAGTTTCTGGTTTAGAGGATAATGCTAAGGTAGGCTTGCATGCTTCATTTACTATCTCTTCTCTTTTTTCCTCTTAGAGTTTTTGCTAAGTGGGAATTTAGTTTTCATTAACTTAAAATCAACTCTTCATTTTCCTCTTCCATCTGTCAGTTCCATCTTTCCCAATCCACATTCTTTTTAATTAAGTAACTGCTTTTCTGCATACCTGAGCTTGGCCAACGAATCGTGGTAGATGAATTAGTTCACGGAGCCACTTTCCTTTCTGACTGCCTCTTCGAGTCCCTTATATTTAACTTCTATTTGTTGTTAGCAATATAGTTTTTGGTTCTGAAACAAACTTCAATTATATTTGTCATTAGATTTGAGAATAAAAAAGTACCAAGTTGCATAGGTGGTTTTTATCATTATATTATTTAGTACTGAATGTAAATGAAAATAATATGTTGCATTATAAGGTGGGATATATTTAATCCCACCATGCAACTTGTGTTCATGAATGATATTTCCATGGTGGTTTCCATATCATCCCACCATGTAACATATCTTCATATGTAACAAAATAGTAAGTTAAACCCCTTACATATTTATTGATTGTGTTTCTACATAAAATACTTTTATTTATTATTTACATCCGTTGTATGGCAATTAATACATATATTTGCTCCATGCTGATCAGATGTCAACACGAGTTATAAGAATATTTATATTTTGCATTCAATATAATAGAATGATCAAGTCGTGACGTCTCACTAAGTTTTTTGATATCACTATTCTCAAAATGTAATTTAATCTCAAAGTTACTTACAATAATTAATAAATTTGTCGAAAATAATTAGTAGCATTGCCTTTCTTTTTGAGAAGTATATACTTTGACGAACGGATAAATTCTTATTTTTTTATGGTTTAATGGTATTTTGTTGTTGTTGTGAATTTATTATGGTTTGAGCATATATTCCCTCTGTTCATCTTGTTATTACTGTAATGAAATTATAGCTTTAATTAATGAGATGTCAAAGAAAAGTTAGTAATAAAATCATACACTTTTTCATCATAGAAATGATCTGTATTCGTCATGTAAGTAACTATTAAATCTTTAAAAAGTAGGTTTTCGAGAAGTGCATGAGATAGAGAGAGTTGTTAAAGTGAGGAGTGTCTCACACACATATCCTCTCCTTTCCGTGCATTCTGTTAAACTGATGCGAGTGGGGGTGGCTCCATTGGTTTAGACCACAGTAAAACAAATATAGATAGCAATGACAATAGAGTGATAACTAGTGACAATTTTGGTTTTACAGTGTTGTTGTGATGATGTCACGTACACTAAACGTCTCGATTGTCAATACATATTCTATATTTATACTGGGGTTAAGACACGCCCATGGCGCCACTTTTTGGCATCACTTGTGTTCCTGTTATGCTACCTCCATGTTTATATTCACTCAGTGGTAACACCTACCCTGACCAAGGTTGGTGAGGCACTGGAGGCACTTCACCACAGTACAACTAATTTGTGTGATTTACGTTCATTTTTGCCGATACGTAAATATTTTCTAAACTTTTAATAAATAAAAATAAATTTGATATTTAGGTAGGAACAAAGTCGAGAAAGGCCAATAAATGTAAAGGAATGAAATGAAATATGTAGAGTAATTTAAAAGGTTGTGCTTAGCAAACACACGTCAAGCTCATTAGGGTAATTCAACCAATATAATTAATGTAAAGGAATATTTATATGCAAGTCTCAATATTTTATCACAGCTCTTCTTAAAAAATTCTTAGGAGGTTCACAAATGCCCTACAGGGTGGGGCGTAAGTTTGGAAGCAAATGAAAGTGCATATTATAATCCAACGAAAAATATATTTAATAATTTACAGTTATGTATTATTACCTAAGGGTTTTAAGTAAGAATTCAAAAATCATAAATTTATTCAAAATGTCCCCCCTTGTTTTTAATAACAGCCTCAAATCTCCTCCGAAATCCTCCTACTGCGGCACGCAACTGTTCTTGTGAAATTTCCTTCCAAGATCTCTGGAGCGAACGCTTTAAATCATCCACACTGTGATGGAATTTACCACAGGCCTTTGATTCAAGAATGGACCATACAGAAAAGTCCATAGGATTAACATCTGGGGAGCAGGGAGGCCACATTTCTTTGGACCAAAACCGTGGAAGATGGTCATGGCACCAGTTTTGAGTGACATTTGCAGTATGTGAAGTCGCGCCGTCTTGCTGAAATGTCCATAGAATGTCATTACCGAAGTGATCCTTAGCTGACTCCAACATTGGCGTCAAAATATTCTCAATATAACATTTAGCATTGATTTTGGCGCCTTGTTCCACAAAAATTAAAGGGGATCTCCAAGTTTCTGAAACGGCGGCCCAGACCATTACTGAAGCAGTTTTCATGGTTCTGTGGACAGTTTTTTGGTTGTATGGGATGTCTTTTGCACTTTTACCAATTATTCTGTTATTCCTCCGGTTGTGAGCCATTTCCACTGTGAAAATTTTTTCTTCAAACCAAACAATTTCACCAGCCGTGCCAGACTTCAACTCTCTCAGAAGTGCTTTGCTTCTCTCCAATCTCTTTTTCTTTACAGCTTCTGACAGAGTCTGTCTCTTTTGGAGGGTGAAGGAGGACATCTTTAGGTCTCATTTGTCAACTCTTCTCATTGTTCTGGGACTCACATCAGCTGTTTTGGCTAACAATCGTATTGACCTTTTTGGGTTCCTCCTGATCTTCTCTCGGGCACATTTTATCAGTTGTTTGGTGCGTTGTGAGCGTGGTCTACCACTTCTTGGACGATCAGTCAAGTCTCCTCTCTCATTAAAACGCTTCACACACTTCCAAACAGTCGATCTCGCTATTGAGAGAGTCTTTGAAATGACGGAATCTGACTTCCTGGCACGGTGTAGAGCAATAATGGCTTCTCTTTTGTCTGACATTTTTGAATTGACTAAATTTTTGTATAAAATAACACTGCCACGTCATAATGTAGTGTCTACTATAGTTCAAACCCTATCACCTACTTAGGAACTTATTTTTAAGAATTTTATTAATGTTTGAAAAATAAATCTAATTTATTTCACCCATACATTTCTCCTTCAATTTAGAAACCATTTGTACCAAAATATGTCCAGTGGAAATCGCTGAGTGAATGTAAAAGCCAAAAGAAAATATCTAGTCCCGACATTTTCTACCTCATTAATTATCCTGGCAGTTGTCCCATGTTATTGTAATCAAGAGATATCGATAAACCGTTTCTCTTCTCTTCAATCGTAATCACCTGTATAATTTATTTAATTTGAAGTCTCTTATGTATACTTTACATGAATGGAAACATTTTTTTTAAGAAATTGAAAATGATTCAGTTTAGTGATATACCTTTTTCTCATCTCTGAAATTTTCTATGAATTGTTTAACCAAATTTGGAAGCAGTTTTAAATAATGTAGTACTGATTTGAAAGCATTTTTAAAAGAAAAGCGTCATTGTGATGATGCTGTATAATTTCAAAATCAAAATTTTCAAATTGTTAAGTTATTTTGAAAAATAACACTGATGCGAAAGATATCAAGAATGTACACTATACACTTTCACTGTACAGTCAATAAAAAGAGTATAAGTAATGTTTTTCCTATAGTTTACAGTCATATTTTCAATTATTAAAAATAGGAATGAATGTGGATATTACTAAATTAGTAGATTCGAAAATAATAGGAAATAACCAAACAAATTTAAATTAGCATCATCGCAGTGACACTATCCTCATTTTCTCAGATAGTTCATCATAGCAATAACTCTTTTCTCTGATAGTACATCATCACAGTGACTCTTTTCTCTGATTGTGCAAAATCACAGTGACTCTTTTCTCTGATTGTGCAAAATCACAGTGACTAATTTCTCTGATAGTACATCATCACAGTAACTCTTTTCTATGATATTATATCATCACAGTGACTCTTTCGCCTGATAGTACATCATAACAGTGAATCTTTTCTCAGATATTTCATCATCACAGTGACACTTTTCTATGACAGTTCATTCTCATGACAAGAAATATGTTAGTCCAAGTCACATGCCATCAGTCTTATGATTTGATATTGTTCATGCATCATAACATGGCACACATGTCTGCCTTATTGACTGCAATATCCTCAGGATGTCGCCATGATGGGGTATTTAGAGTTAATTTATCTTAGTCTGAGAAGATAATATTGAAGCACACTGTTCATTTGTTCACCTTCCATAACTAGCAAATGGTATAATTTGGGTATTATGATATTGAATTCATTTAATCTTTGTTTTCAATGTTTTGGGTGAGTTTCATTATAACTAATCAAATTTATAATATATTTTTTAACTAAAGCACAATCAGAAGATATGGAATTGTACAACACGAAAACGAATATGCTGTTTTTTGTTCAATTTATAATTATCATACCAAAAAGAAACCGTCATTTTCCTTTCAGATTTTTGATTTCATACAACAGTCAAATTGCATCTTCATAATAAAATAAAACGAAAACGGAACTATTCCTTTACATAATAAATATGTATTATTATTTGTCATCTTCGTGCTCCATACCAATAATATTCCTTGATTATTTTTACTTACATCGTGTATGAGCTCATACAATTTCTTTTCCACAAAAATATCCCCTGAATTCAGAATTATTGTTCTCTTATTAAAGGTAAGACTAGTCATATTGCATGTACATGTGATTTGCGTGATTTCGTGAGCTCTGTTTGATCAAATGATAAAAAAACTAATTGCGTTACTTTGTTTCATTGGATAAGAATTATTCCAGAATTGAAGAAAATATAAAAAAACAGAGTGAGAAAAGAAGAAAAAATGTCTGAAGGATGAAAAGAACTGTAGAAAGGTGATAAAAATAGGATTTCTGAAAGATTATGGATAATTTATGATATTGTTCAAAATTTAAATTTAACAAATTTCCACACATGATGTGCATATTTTTCTGTTGCTTGCAATAAAATTTCAATACTTTAACAATTTCATGATAAAAATAATATTTTGGATAACAAAAATCTAGCTAGACTTAAAGAGCTTCAGATAACAGAAATCCAGATAGCCGACAATACGGATACCAGAAAAAAAAGTGAAAACGGAAAATACGGACAACAGTAAATACAAATTCAGATAACAAAAAAAATCGGAATTAAGAAATGTGGTTAATTTTAATTATAAATAATATACTTATTGACAAATGAGCATAAAAATGCAAATAAAAAATCTTATTTAAATAGCTGAATAACTGAAATAACTGGATTTTTTTTATATTCTAATAATTGTATCTTGATATTTTTTTATTTATTTACAGTCTGTGTGATGCAAGTGTTATTTCAAATAAACTTTTTATATCTTAAACTACTCATATTTTAAGGAAATTACCTTACAATATGAGAGACATTTAACTATAGTTATCGTATAACTATTTGTAAAGCTGTTAGTTAGAAAATAGATACATCAATAATATTGAATATTGGTGATTTGAAAGAGATCTCATAATAAGAACACTTATAGGTTATCTGTATGCTTAAATCAAACAATGGAAAGTGTCACCATTTTCGAAAAATCAACATAAATCAAGAGAAATACCAAGGGAATGAAAATAATAATTGTAAGTTTTAGTAGATTAAAATTTGACTCTAACTGCTCATTCATTCATCTCTATTTCAATTTAGTTAAAGGGGGTAGGCAGTCCTCCTCACCATCACTCTGTTTACTCTACGTGTCTCGAGGACTGGAATTGTTGTCCCACCTAGAAAATAGAAATTAAGGAAACCCTTAGAATTCAATTGTTGAATTTAGACTCTTGAACATGTATTATTCATTGTGAGGGGAAAATTATTCGACATCTGTCAACAAATTTAATGATTCTAGAAGAAACTCTTTGTTCTTAGATATTCATTCAAATCAGACTCATTTATTAACGATTCTAAAGATGACTATTATATATTTTTGTATATTCATACATCTTTCAGTTATTATATTTGCATTAATGAATTACCAACCAAATTTTCTCTATAAGTTTATTCATTCAAGGTAAAAGCAAATATATTATTATGGTGAATAGCATTTATATTCTTCTCGTATATTTAAAATTTATTCATAAATAAGGAGTGCAACCAGTTCAAATTTATGTCAAAGATTAGATGTTTGTTTAAAAATATAATTACCAATTTTCTAAACAGCTTTGAGAACAAAATAGTTTTATATCGTTATCTAGATTTGATTTTTTATTCTATATACTTGATATTTTATTTGCTAAAAGAAATTACTGATTGAATTCGCATGAATTTATTTGTATAGATAGTTATATTTTCATAGACTCAATATAATTGAAATTATAATAACTATAGCTGAACTCTCTTTAGTTGATCAGATTCATAATAATTACCGAAATACGAATTCTTTTAGGTTACCATCTCAATCGCTACAATTTGTAGACATTTTATTTTTTATAGAAAACTGCAACCAAGTTGTTCGCTCTACGCTACCTCGATCTATCACTTCTATATTATATATCGAAGATGTTTACCTGCCTCTTCTAAAGTATAACGATAGAACGGTCCGAAGTTGACTTGACATCTAATGCGTTTAAGTTTACTAAGTAGTAAAACTAACGAGTTATGAATTATCTAATTTATTGAACCTAATAACTAGACTGGAAGTTAAGAAGATATCACTTTGCCTTTCGATAATGATTGAAGTTTGCACCTCAACCATAAAATAGTGTTATGAATGATGTATTTATTCTATTGAAAATGATCAATTTAAATTTTTACAAAATTGTATCTTATTGCATTCAATTTAATTCCAGTATGTTTTTTTATAAGTCAAAAATAGTTTGTCTTAATGGGGAAAAATCGTATTTTTAAATTAACTAGAATGGTCTATGACTAAATTATTTAAACGTTAAAATAATACTTGAAGTTCGATTAGTATCTTCATATGAGCAATTTATAGTTCTCTAGAGACTTGATAAAACACTTATAGTATATATTGATTTAACAGTAAACACATATACTATATATTGGTAAAACCGTGTGCAGACGCTTGACCGAATGATTCTTGGCCGATGGACACCTGGCCGAAGGACATTTGGCCAAACGGACATTTGGCCGAAAGACAATTGGCCAAAAGTGGATTTGGCGTAAATTTGACCGAACCAATATTTGTAGGAAACCCTTCTATTCAATGTAAATCCATATACGAACTGAATCCTCCGTTTAAATTAACTTTAATTTTTTGTTCCATGAAGATGAAAGTTGTTTCATAAAAAGGAAATCAAATTTTCAGTACATAATGGTATCCACGGTTCATACTGCAACCGCCGGTTAATTCAATTACTGTTTTTCTTCATATCCATCAATCAAAGTTATTTAATAAAAAGGAAGATTAATTTCCATGAGTACATAATGTGTATCCATATTACAAACAGCAAGCAAGTATTGCTCAACAATTTGAATTCTTTCATAAACATGGATTTTCTTCGCAAATATAGAGGGGTGGAAAAAAGCTATTCTTCTTACTTTTGAGCATGTCGGGTAAATATCCGTTCGACCTAATGTCTTTCGGCCAAGTGTCATACGGCCAAATGTCCGTATGACACTTGTCCGTTCAAACATATATACTGTATATATTGGTTAAACGCATGTACTATATAATGGTCAAACATATATGATACATAATGGTTAATGATACCTATTGGTTAAGCACATATACTATATATTGGTGAAACATGTATATTGTATAATGTATTTTAGTCAAATATATATAGTATATATTTAATAACGTTGCTAGATAATTTGATTATCTGTTAACTAACCACCGTAACTTGACCCGTGTTGTAATTTGACTCCTAATATAATATTAGAATGAAACAGTATATTAAAATATTCTAATTTACACGATTACTCTTAATAATTTTTGGTCATTCCGAAGCAGAAAGTGGCTGCCGCAGTTGTATTTTTAAAGCGATTTGGAAAATCCAGAAGAAAAAATATTGAAAGCGTTAAACTAATGAATTATGCTCAAATCTTGTAGCATGGCTCACATAATATTGACAAAGAAAGTGTAAATACTAAATTCTATATTCATACACAGATAAAGAAACTATACTCAATATGTTAATCTTTTTGATTGAATAAGTTTTACTGATGAAATAGAATTCTTCTTTCAAATTGAATTAATTAATTACAAATTAACGGCGATTACAATAATAGAAGCGAATCCACAGGCATTTATCCTGCAGTCAGAGTTTCAGACCATCAATCAGACACCTTCGTGCTCAGAGTTTGCACCGAATCGTTCACTCTCCGCTAGCAAGTGGAGAGATATCGAAACAAAATTCCACGGGAAGACTCTCCATCTTTTGTGATCATCAATCTGGGAAGTTATGGACGCTGTAACAGATGGCTCTCAAATTTATGGGGATAATTAGAATACTAATGAGTTACAAACTGTTAAACACATGGTATAAGCATGTGGTACTATATTGCATATAATATTCACACTACTGTATTAAATCGAAAGGTTATTTTTATTTTAAAAAACACATCAAAGTTAATGTAAAATTATTATGTTAAATAAACAATAACGATCATGAATAATGCTTTGTAAATTATAATCAGTAAATTAAGTTCCATCAAATTATCGTATATTGTATAGCATAATGTAAAATATTATAATTAATAAGAATGACATGTTAAATGCATTATAAATCAGTCATAAATATATCGTACCATAGCTTCAATTCTCTCTAAAATATATCGATGAAATAAATATAAAAATACATCGATGATTTTATCACTACATTTCAGAGCTGTTGATTTCATCCCTGTTCTCATATGGAAGCATTTAATTAATGCTTTGGAAAATCAGAATGACAAACAATTATAAAATGATTAAAGAAAGAAAATAAATATAATGAAAATGATAACAAAAATAGGTACAAAAATAGTAGTAATTTACTGTATTAGTGATAATATGATGTATAATTAATTATAATTTTGATATTGATTCACCTTATTTTATATCGCATCATAACTGATACATCGAGAATATTTGGTTACGTACAAATAATCTCTTATGTAGTATAACAATTAATCTATGTTAATGTTTTTAATCCATTTTTATTTATGAAAATTTATGTTAAGCTCTTTGCATGATTATATGAATACTTTAAGCGGAAAATAAAATCTAAAATTCATCAGCGAAAAATGAACATTTCGGAGATGGGCATATGCTTAAATTTTTTTTAACAATATGTGAAATTCATTGAACCAAATAATATTGGAAAGCTTTTAGTATCCTCAATGTATTATATACGTATAATTTATTATCATAAAATATACAATAATTGCTAAAAAAAACCTACACACAGAGAACGGTTTTGTTGATACAACCAAAAAAGTAGGTTTTTGGTTGTATTAACAAAATAGGTTGGTCAGCTATGAGCCAACAAAGTAATTTTGTTACAGTAAATATAAAGTTTTATTTTGTTATAGTTACACTAGAATTTTTAAGGTAACAGTAACTAGAGCTTGTCAGTTAAAGTAACATTACAATGCTGTTACTTCAAAAATGTATTTTGTTATGTCAACGAAAAGTTTATTTAAAGCAAAAAAAAAAAAAAAATTTGTAGCAACAGAATCATCTTGTTATTTATACTGAAAAGATAGATTATGCTGTTTTAATTACTACTTTTAATTTTATTGCATATAGTGTATATGTAAATTTGGCTTAGTCAGATTGGATTGAACTATAAGCAGTGTGATAACACACATGCCTTTTAAAGTTATTATGAATAATTATTATTTAATATTCTATTGATTTAGTATATTTTTTTTTATAATAACAAGCATAAGAACATTTCAATTGATTATTTTTATAGTAGCTATTTATTAATATTTATCAATTTCTACCTACCTACCTAATTTCTTACTAGGTTTTACCAATTAATACCTACATAGGTACATACTAGTGTGTATCATTACTTACATAGTTCTGATACGTAAATAAGGCTTTAGAATGAACTTGCTGCATTATGTACCGATATTTTTACTATTAAGATTCGCACCACGACTCAATATATTACTTTTCCACGCGTAAACCAGACAAGGGACATCACGTAAGGGACATCCGTGTTAATATCGATACAAAATAGCACTCAAAAAACACGTATAAATTTATATAATTTGATTTTGTACGAACAATGAATACATATTTTGGTAACTTAAAATTTATATGTAGCCTAATAACAAAAAAGAAATGGAAGACAATTATTATCACTGACAATATATTATTGTTAATAATAAAAAATATATGAACAAAAATATAATATAATTATAGAAAAAGTATCATTTATAAAGACGAAGGTATTTGTCATACAATAATGTTATATTCTAACTAAATTTTTCAAGTTACTACTACAAAAACATTTTGTTATAAATAAAAAAAACATTTATCAATATTATATTGTTATCATAGCAATATATAAGTTAATATGAACAAAACTTTTTTATTAACCTTAACAATATTCCATTACAAAAATTGTACAGTTAACTTAAAAAAATATTTTGTTTTAGTGAAGAAACCCTTGCACAATATTTTATCGCTGATTTAAATCAATTGATGGTTAAAATAAGAATATTTTCCTATTACCATAACCAAATGTTATCGACAAAATTCGTTTTGCAAATTTAACAAAACCGTTCTCTGTGTGTACAATAAAACTATAAATTCATTTTATATACCTCCACAACTACTTTAAAAAAATTCTAATCACAGTCCAGAACTGCAATGGTTTCGTCCCATGTACGTAAATTCCTCTTTCCGCAATTACTTTTAACTATACTTACTCTCAAGAGTACAGTGCTCTTGTCAGCTCTTATTTACAGTCTACCTGGCACTGCTTACAGATGCTTACTTACTGAGCAATGTATTTATTGAGCTTTCAACCAGAGACTCGTTCTTTTGTTTGATTTTACTGCTACATTTTTAATAAAGCTTTAGGAGGTTTTTATAAATATTAAGGATATAAATATTAAATGTAAAGTTTTGGTGTAAACAAAGTGATATTGTACTTCAATACATTATTAATGATGTGTAAAAAGTGTTCAATTGTAATGATTTAATTGAAAATATATACAAATAATGATAGTATACAATTTATATACACAACTATAAATTAAAGTAGCCCCTACAATTATACTTTCCATTACAAGTTCATTAACCACATTGGTTATTATAGTATAAAATAAGTTTCAGTTATATAGTTGATATTGTCTATTCAAGTATATTGATAATTAAAAATCCTATTCATTACCTCTTTCCTTATTATCCAATTAGTTCAAAACAGGAGTTTTTTCGACAACAAAGCACCAACATTATCTTAATAGTTCCTATATTAGTATTTTCTTGCCCAATTTCTGTACTTACAAAGCACTTAATGTCCGGGGCAGAATCACTTCATTGTTTCTTCCAGAATTCATTCGCAGAAAAGGATATCTGGTAGTTGTGTCAATTGCAGCTTCGAACTATAAAAGGTAAACGTTACCATTCTTTTCGTAGGAAGAAAATAAAACTTTCACGTTAGGGTCCTCGAAGAATATCACCAGGCAAACTTCACCGAATAATACTATATTTCATTTACATTAGGTATAAAATTTAATATAACTGATTTGAAAGGAATATGTCACTGTGATAACCAGAGATTCGTCCTCTTAAAACAGTTATTAGTTCAAAAATTATCGGTACAGTTTTTATGTTATAAATAAATTACTTATATGTGAACTCATGTTAAAAATTTCTTTCATTTTTCACTCTTAATAGTGTCAAATATACTATATAGCTTACAATACATGCCTTCTCTTATTGTTAAGAAGTTAATGGCCCATTCATTGAAGAGTCAAATTTGTGAGAGAAGAATGTAATTTAATACGATTGACTTCTTCGACTGTTCGTGTGGTAGGTAATGGAGAAGAATGTGCGCAGATATTCTCATGCAACTGTCTCATGCAACTGTCATTCGAATAAGAGAAAGTTATGTTTGTTTGTCTCAGAGCTTTTGTGTCACCCTGTATAGGTTATTTGTATCACTCATTTATGGTAATAACAGGCATTGCATTTATTATTAATAAATTACAATATTCTTTTTTCAATATCGAACCTCATTGATGGGTGGGGGGAGGCAACGAAATTTAGGATAAAATATGAGAGTTATTTTCAATTATAATTTCTGTCGTGGATTTTTTCGTGATGGAACTATTATATATAATATGTATATAAACTATATACAATGGAAGAATAATTATCAGCCTGGTGAACTTTCAGCGGGGGTATTTCCCTCGGTAGATTTGATCGGCCTCGGTATATGGGAGAACTGGGAGCATTCGGACAGAGGGAAAATTCGGACATCTCGTTTAAGCATGCTTATAATTGTTGGAACTGCCGCTTATTGCAACTGAATGTGTGCGAGGTGTTACACATCAGCTATTTGAAGGATCCAGTGCGGAGATGCAGAGTGTTGTCCCCGATGTGTAATTTACTGTTTACTTCAATATTGATGTATTTTTCGTGATTCAATTGGATAGTGTATGGACTACATGAATACGAAACTGATTCTCAATCTCAAAGTTATAAATTATATACATTTTATGTTATGTTTGGTGTGTTAGAAAAATAATACAAATGAAAATAGATAAATGGTGATGATTTTAATTTTGAAGTGTCATTTGGGATGGTTCGGATACTTCTGTTTAGGTTGGTTCGGACGGTGTCCGAACCTTCCTTCTGTATCCGATTCAGTCCACCATTACAATTTATTGAAGTAATTCTTATCAAAAAGGACATTCTGAACTATTTTAATTGGCATAACATTTGTTTATTAGATTAGTTGCAACTCTTGTTATTAGAGTCTCTATTTGACAGTTTGGCGATCGTATTCATGCTTTTTCATTTGAAAAGGGAAAACTGATAGAGTCCGTAATAAAGAATGTATTCAAATAACATTAGATTAATTCCAAAAAGGTTTATATGTCAGAAAAGCTGCTGAAATTGGAGGTGTAGCAAGATCTACACTTAAGGAATATACTTTAAACATTCGATGAAATATTTGATATGTAGTTTACTTATTTTGGTGAATTTCAAGAAAAAGGAAATGGTTATACGCAAAGTGAAAAGATGCAGTTATACTATTCGTTTCTGATATTTAGCAATTATATATACGGATAATTTCACAGTGATTACTCATGGGCTATCTATATTTTATTGGGGAAAATGTTCAATCATTACAATTATATTATTATAATAAAATTTCAAATACGATGAATTATTACTGTGACTAACAAGTCAATATGGTTTATTTCAATTAAATCCAAATTCATTCCTATCGTTTAATTACCCAAATTTCCACTGTATTAACCATTTTTATGGTGTCCGAATCATCCTCCCATCTTGTCCGATGTCTCCCTCTAGGAAGGAACATTCTGACACTTGAACCTCTCTTACATTTTGTCTTATACCTTTCGATTGAAGGATTAAACTGTAAATCAGTCTTAATAAAATTGAAGTAAAATAATTTATCTACATACATAAATATTTATATAGTTAAATTTGAATTAGTTTACGAATTATTCATTTTTCCCAAAAAGTTTCCGAATGATCCCGGTTCTCCCCTATGCGTATAATATGAACCATATTTATGATAAATTCCAAAACGTACATATACAATATTATTCATTTTACATTTATAAGCATGTTGTCATTCATTTATGCAAACATTCCTTCAATATCAACTGTGCACTTACTTGAAATATATAAATCCTCTTACTATTCTTCTAAACAAGAAACATTCTCTTCTACTAACAAATTTAATGACGAAGACGGGCACATTGTTTGAAAAAAAAGTCTTGTAAAGAATTCCTACAGTATCAATGAACACAGTGCTATGATTTATAGGGGAACGGAAATTGTATATTTTTACAAAACACGAAGTAATGAACTGAAATATAAAAACGTATGATGTAATTTTCTCAATCCTAAAATCGGTAAATGCGTAATAATAAATATTTAAGATACTATATTTTGAATTTAAAGTTCAAATTGATGATCTCATCGAACATTGTATTAAGATTAAATTCAATCAGTTTCACAATTTTGGAATTTTATATTATACGTTTTTCACGTTCCAATGGCTAGTAGATGGTTTGATAATTCAATAATAAGATACAATATAAACATCTTGGCAAGAATCCAGACATACACGAACACTGAGACAAAATTGGTCTCTTTTTCGCTTGTTCTTCAGGATAATGATTATTAATGGCCCTATATTTTGAATTGTCTTCTAATATAGTTGTCCGAGAAGATTTCAATTTCCTTAAATGATAAACTAAAGAGATTATATATCTGATATAGATCAGTTTATTCCTTCATAGGTAAATGTTGCTGATAATTAGTCATTTTATGTCGACTATCTCACATTTTTCAAATGATCTAGTTTGATGTTCACTAATGATTTACAAATATATTTTTGGTCGAAAAAAGAAATTGTTACTAAAGAACTGAAAGAAAGTTCTCCCTTACAAAGATTGGACTTCAGTTTTTTTTATAATTTGTTTATTAGTTGCGATTTTTCAGCTCAATCAAGTATAACTAATACACTTTATGTGTAAATTAGCTATTTTATGTGTGTGTATAGACGCTTGGTTAGCAGGTTCTGCCTCGTAATCATTTTCATATCATTCAATCTAGTCACTCTTAGACCATTTGGATGGTAAAGAAAAATTAACTGAACAAAAGAACAAAGTAGCTCATCTTCGCAACAAATGCCTATTAAAACTGAGGATAGAGCATAATAAAATACCAATGAAATTATAGGAATAAATACCAAGTGTTTTTTACCTTTCTTTCATAGATGTATTATGAATTTCTTGAATTCGGCAATTTAACAAATAAAAAATGTTCAGGAAGTTCACTATTCTCAAAGGAAATGTTTGAAAATCCAAAGTGAATTGTGAAGTCAAATCAAAACACTTCTCTCATTAATTGGAGGTTACTAGCTAGTCTTATATTCAAAATTTATTAAAGAATCCACCAATGTATTCGTAAAGAATCAGCTTTGAAAGAAATTACATGAACCTGTATTTCAGCATTGTGTTTTGTTTTCTGAGTTAGGGGAGGGTGGTCATCAATGGGACAAAAAACACAGAAAGATTGATATTTCATTTACTATGGGCATAATATGAAAAATAAAAAATCCATGTGTAATATAGATATTCCTTAATAAAATGAAACCAACTCGAATGCTATCACATATTCTGTTGACTAGAAAAAAATTAAATAAAAAACAAAAAAAATTGTCCCATTGTATAACAGCACTGGTGAAGAATGGGTCATGCCCTGGTGAACGAAGGTACAGTTTATCAAACTTGTATATTGTTGAGGTTATGGTAAAATTTCAAGTTCGAATTATCTCTTTATGTTGTCCCACACTTAGTTAGTTCATATAATATCAGTTTAATGTCCTCTAACTTCGCCGAAGCCATATCAGGAACATTTGGAAAATTAAGCTCATTGCACTTGAATCTTCGCCTAACATCAATATTTCGTATTTATCTTTAATAGAATACGTTTTAGAAGTCGCCTCAAATTCTACAAGTGCATAAATCTTCATTTTCAAAATTTTCGGTGGAGATTTGAGTTCTTCAGACGAATGGATCAGTTAGATTAAGAGTTATATACCAGACCAAGAACAATAGTTCACAGGCCATCTAAGTCAGATACTTTATGAAGTGATTTCGAAGGCCTTTTCATTAGTGGCACCAGCAAAAAGCTCTTCTTTCTCTGGTGTATCCGTTGCAATCATGCTGCGTCTTTTTCTTTTATTAGTGAAATTTGTTCTCTATGCAGTGCTTTGTGATGACCTCTGATTGCTAAAGCCCTTGAACATGATCGAAAGTCCCGCTTCAGCTGGAAGTTCTGTTTCTACAAGAAGCTCTGAAGCTACAGTTCACGTTATTGTATCGAAAAAATAGATATATTGATTCATATGGAGTAACTAGACAGTTTGATTGACAATAAGTCACTGTCCCATTGTTAACCAAATTTTCTGTCCCAATGATCACCATGACGCCATTTTGAAAACATATGGGTATAGCGGCTCAACTACAAAAGTATAAAGGCAATCCTTTCAAATGATCATATTTTACATATTATTTAATATCATGTAAAAATGCCGTGAGCATTATATGTTAAATTTACAGATTTATAACAATTGAAACAAAGTACGAAATATTTAGTTTTATCACCCCTAAATCACGTTTTCGCTTTTACACAGGGCTGACTGCACCCCAACCGCTGAATGCAATGCGAGTGAATGCACTGAAGTATGCTTAATTTACCACTAAGATTTTGTTAAAAATTAACCTCAAATAAAAAAGTTATACAGCATGTCCCATTGTTCCCAGTGTCCCATTGATGACCACCCTCCCCTAATTATCAAAAAGAATAAGAAGATATTAATGTTTTAAGAAGATCAGATAGAAATGACTGATTAAACATGTGCGTCAATAAACAGAATTGTCATTCTAGAAAGAGTCCAAAAGTTATGTTTATTCAAGAAAAGTATCGTTAAAACAAACATCGTTGAACACTAAAATTGGTCCCAAGATTTGGTGATTTCGCTGGTCCAGTTTTATGGAAACTTAAATTTTTTTTAACTGTGTAAAAAACGACAAATGTACACCATAAAACTGATAGAAAATCTGCGAAAAATTAAATAATCAGCGCTATGATGATGAAACTGCATAATCGTTCTGATTGTTGTCTGAGCTGAATGTAGATGGACGATACATGAAGAAGATTATTATATCCTGATAAAAATCAGAATTAATCTATCCAGTAAAATAAAAGATATCAAATAGATTATCAGTGTCAATATTTTATAAGAAAAAACTTTAGATATATATATATATTAATAAGATAGAGAAGAAGGCGAACAAATACAGAGAAATAGAGAGAAAATTATCATATACACCATTGATTCAAGATATTCTTATATACCAACCTTATAAGAAACTAATAATCATTAATAAGAAAAATCATAGCAAAAGCACAATAACGCATTTATGTGATAATCTACAAAATGAAAACCTAATTGCATGGTAACCCAAACAGGTATTCATTAATGGAAAACCTATACAGGGTGGCGCAAAGAAAATGAAACCCATTTTCAAACTTGTTTATTTTACAAACTATTAAACCTAAACAAAATTAAAAACATAGTTTTTAAATATCCTGCAGCGAATTAAAAAAAGGTAAATAAAAAGGGCTTGCGCGAGGACGATATAAACGAAAAAAAGTCATGAAAGGTATAATTCATTTTCTATGGATGTAAAAACATTAAATTCTCCTCTTTTTTGTAACAAATAAGAGAAAATGATAAAAATAACTACCATTTGAAAGTTGGTTTTTGAGATAAAATTGATATCTTTATAAAAATTATTTCGCCGTTAATTTTTATATCCTATTCGAAACCCTCAAAATGCAGCTTTTGTAGTGACAATTTTTTAAACACTGTAAGCTTTACACAGGTTCAACCTCATTTTGAACAACGCTTTCTGGAAAAATTTCCACCAACTATAAAACCAACCATATTGACAAATGTTAATAAGATCAAAACTGAAGAAACCGCTTCAAATTTAAACAAAAGTGATCATGTCGCAGGAGAAAAGAATGAACACATGAAAACATTTATCTTTTTCATTCACAGTTTAATGAGAACCCAAAAATATCAATCAGAAAGTAATGATTAGATTTCATTCAAGAGATATTTCACCGAATTGTTAAACACGATGTGGAGCATCATCCTTTCAAGAAGCATGTAAGGCTCGAATTCTTAGAACTGATTTACCGCACCGTCTAAATTTTGCAAAATAGTTTCTGCAAAGAAATGCACATTTTGTAGAAGATATCGTGATCGGTGATGAAGATGTATTTCCATGAATGAAAGAGTCAATAACTAAAACGTGAATTGAATGAAAAATAGTAGGATTGAATTTTTACTACTAAAATATGGAAATAAAATTCTTCCTATTATATACTTTTTGAGTTTTTCATCCTAGCGCAAGCCCCTTTTATTTACCTTTTTTTAATTCGCTCCAGGATGTTTAATTTTTGTCGTAACCCTTAACAGATAGATTATCAAGATAGATGCAAAAAAAGTGAACGAATAAAACTATGTTTTTAGAAAATTTCTAAGTTTGATAGTTTGTAAAATATACTAGTTTGAAAATGGGTTTCCTGCGCCATCCTGTATATGTTATCAGCCACATACCAACTTTAACTCCCGACTTACCTTTCGACTAGATCCTGTAAATCAATCCAGTTGATTACACAATTTAGTTTCACCACCAATATGTACAAATCGGAGACTATTGGATGATTCATTCATATCAATCAACTAATTGGTGAAATAAACAATAAGGAGAGCTAATTGAACCTTGTGGTAAACATACTGTATATTGATTCTTCTGATAGACGAGATATTTTGCCCCCAACATTTCATCGCCATCCACCCCCTCCTCCCCAAATCATTTTATTCCAAACAAAACGGATGATTACCCTATAAATTATTATTTCCCCATTTAAGTGATAAAATATTTGGACAGTTAAGTACAGTGCATAAGGAAGATGTCAGATAGATGTTATAATAGAGAGACTCATGAGAGTTATTTGATAAATGACTTGAAAATCAGCTTCATTCTTCCATCTTCTAATTGGAAGCGAAATTTGATCCAAATTAGAGAGAATTTAATCGGAATCAATTTCCATGTGTTCGAATTCAAACCAATTGTTTAAATTTAATTTCACTTTAATTATTCAAATTATATTACAATTGAATTGTTCAATTTTATTTACATTTTTTTGTTCAACTTCTATTTCGATTTAGATTTGCAAATTATGTTTAAATTTGATTTTTCAAAGTCTATTTCAAACTATTTCTTCAAATACATTTTCCAATATAAATATTCAAATTATATTTTAATTTGATTGTCTAAACACTGTTTCAAAATAAGTTTTCAAAATCAATTCGCTGTATTTCGAATTCAATTCGTTCGAATTCAATCTGATCAAATTCAATTTGTTCAATATCATATATCAACATATTATTTGACTCTTATTTACCAAAATATATGATTGAAAAAATAAATGTACAATTAATTCAAAATGTTTCATTACATTTATTGGTCAATAACAATAATGTATACCACTGCTCTTTTTCAGTAATATTAATTGTGCTAATAAGGATCAGTATGGATTGCAGCATTTCTATTGTATATCATTTTACTATCACTAGTTACATATTATCTTGAATTAATGGAAAAAAATAATGGAAACTCATAATATTACTTGATCTTCAGATTATTTTTAGTGAAGTATTGGAAGAGGTAAATTCTTTTAAGATATTCTGGTTGAATTTGTTATTGGCCAGCAGGAAAGTTAGCTTAAGCTATAAAGTTTAAATTAACTTCATTGAGATGATCTTAGATGGTGTATAACATCCTTCTAGTGAGGTAAAGTTGAAAATTGAAGTTAAGAGGGGGATTTGAAACGAGATTGTCAACCATCGTGAGATTGTAAAGTGAAAAGAAATTAAAGGAGATTTACAATTGTGCTGATGTGAATAATGCTTTGCAAAATTAAGATAATATAAATTGCATTATTATAATATCCACTGTCCTAGTTTCAAAAAAAATATATCATAATATATCATGTAAGGATGTGTTGAAAAAATGGATTTAAAATGAATTAAAGTTTGACAGTAATGGTCGTCTAAGTATGTTTATTTTGATGAGATTAGGCAGAGTGACTCCTCTGTTTCATAGGAGATTTAGGAACAATGTCACAGGTAGGATTCGAAAGGCAAAGAAGGATTATTTCACTCAGTAATTTTGTATACTAAAAAATAGTCTTTAAGCTACTTGGTCACTTATTAATGGAATTATTAGAAGTACTAATAGGAATAAGATTTCTGTGATTAAAGATTTGAGCGATGGTGCATTTATCGTAAAAGAACCTAACTTCATATGCGACGTACTAAATAACCATTTCTCTAATATTAGTAAAAATATTAATGACTCTGAACCACAAACAAACTTTAGTCATGCAAACTATATAACTTGGATTATCTAGATTCCTTATTTTTTAACCCAGTGAATGTGTATGTTGTAAATAATTTGATATTTTCTTTGAAAATTAAATCTACTGGTTTGAACTCCTATTAC
Organism: Caprella mutica; assembly: GCA_947561585.1. Classification (NCBI taxonomy): domain Eukaryota; kingdom Metazoa; phylum Arthropoda; class Malacostraca; order Amphipoda; family Caprellidae; genus Caprella; species Caprella mutica. The sequence goes on along the minus strand of CANNZV010001581.1, from coordinate 18,021 downwards.
ACTAAAGTTGTCAAGTTCATATCTCCCGTAATATCTCCTGCTTTATATCATACTCATGTATTTATCCAGTGGAGTGTTTCCCACAATATTTAAGTTAAGGAATCTTGAGTATGTCCAATTTACAAGTGTGGTGATCCTTCCCGATGTGCTGATTACTGTGCGATATCGATACTTCATATCCTAAGTAAGATATTTGAGAAGGTAGTTTATTCTCAGCTGAATAATTACCTGGATTTGAGAATAATAATAGGTGACCAGCAACTTGGCTTTAAGGCCAAACGACAAACTACCAATGCCATGGTTGACTTTATAAAGAATTAGATAACAATAAATTGAGTTTTTTTTGATTATAAGAAGTCATTTGACTGCTTCAATCCCGAAATGCTACTCTCAAAGATGTGGAAATGCATATAGTATACCTGATGATTGGATTGAGTGGTTTAGGTCAAACTTAGCTAATCGACCCCATTTACTGCGTCATCCTCATTAAGATCGATTAATCGGCGTACCACAGGAATCAATCATTGAGCTTCTCCTGTTCATGAAATTTATTAACGATATAACACGATCAACTAATAAATTCATATATATTTTGTACGCAGATGATCTAACCCGATATACTAATAAATACAAATACATTTTGTACGGAGATGACTGTAATTTGTTCTATTCTTTTGATAGAAGTTGTTTGCCTGTAATTTATAATACAATGAATTGTGAATTAGACACCTCAATAACTGGGAGTTGGCAAATTAATTAAGGTTACATACTGACAAGACTAACTATACTGTATTTTCTTATATTAATGATATACTTATGTCTAATTCAAAATATCAAGTTAAATTACCAGTTACTTCCTTTTACGAAGAGAAGGAAATTTCTTGGTATTATAATTGATAATAATTCATCTTTTTCATAGCAATATAGCCATATTCATATGAAAATTTCAAAAGCCACAGGTATTCCCAATAAATTCATTTTTTATTCAAGGTATATTTCTTAAAACACTCAAATACTCCTGGATTTATCCTTATTTATTGTATGGCATAGAAATTTACGATGGTGTCAATAAATCTATAAAGAAGGATAAGTTGGCTATTTGTCAAGGGAAAGCTATTCGCTCAATTAACTGTGTTCCATATAACTCTCACACTATCCAATTATCTAAATGTGATAACCTGTTGAAACTAAACGACTTTCATATTAGACTATCAGAATTAACGGGAAGGAAAGACTATAGGTTACAAAACACAAGAATGATATGAAGGATATAAAATATTATTTGAAATATGTGCCTAGAAAAAACACATCAAACTCATCAGGGCAAAGCTGTAAGGGAATATTTTGTTCATAAAATCTTTTAAAATCTTTAAATGCATTTTACCCTAACCTAAATGATAGTTGCAATTGAAGGGAAAAGAGAGTTAAAAAATAAGTAAAATTTCAGAGTGAATAATCTATGTAAATGAAGAATATTTTACTCAATGAGAACTTCTGTAAATGGAGAGTAGATAGTGAGAAAAAGGTCTAAGTCTATTATTCTTCATCCTTTACCTGATTCTTTACCCAATCTTATTTAACAGTTTCTTTAAAAAACTATTTCTCTTCCAATTATGTTCAATACTTTGTGTATGGTATTATAAAAGTCACAGAAAATTTGAAAACTGAAATTACAATAAATGAAATAATCCACGTTCGATATTTTCTTAGATTTAAGAATTAGTCGGTAAAATAGGACAAATATGAACAACTCTGGTGAGAGCAGGTAGGCTTATTTTTGGGTTAAAAATATGCAGGATATATGTCTACTAAAAACAACAATTTCAAATTGTAGCCTAGTGGTAAACATAAAACACATATATTTCTTTAATTACAAATGTACACATATAGTTTAGATAACTGAAATGGGTCGTTTATTCGTTCTTGCAAAACTTTGGTAGAACTGCCTTTCATTGAGACGAGGCAAATTGACCTAAAATAAGAGCCAAATTCAGTTCCTTGATGCAACTCCTATTTTCCGAAAAGTTCCAATCAAAAGGAAGCAGAAGGTCCAGAGTCCTCATGAGCTGAATAATAATTCCAAACTACATCTTGAGAGTTAAAAGAACAGATGGAGACATATGTTTCAATTCAATTGCTTTTCTAACTATTCTTGCACATTAACATTTTACAAACTTTTCATTCTGACAATAATTTGAAAAGAGGTTCATGGTTTGAATATTTCGAATGATAAAAATGGTACAGTAAAACTACTGAGTTATGAAGTTTTTTTTATGAAGCACACGAGTAATGAAGGGCTCGAATTATGAAATGCACCTCAGTTATGAAGTAGTTTTGAGTTTTCCTTTTTTAAATCATAGAGAACTATAGTTCTTGAGGTATAACTATACCTTTTCCAAGTCAAGTTGGCAGAAGTGAATAATGAATTGGCAGAATAGAAAAATGAATTGGCACAAGTGAAAGTCATATTGCAGAAGTAAAATTGAAAAATGCAAGTATGACAAGCAATTACAAAATTAAGTGTTTTTTATGAGAATTACAACTTCAATACAATAGTGGGTTATTGCAATTATTAATCTTCTCCACTAGAATATCATCCTATGATAATATTGGGTATCATCCTATAATGGGTTATTACTCTATAATTGGGTATTATCCTATAATAGAGTATTATTCTATAATAGAGTATTATCCTATAATAGAGTATCATTCAATAATAGAGTATTATCTTATAATACTTTATTGTATACTCAAATATTGGACAGGTACCACCTATAATTGTGTATTATCCTATAATGGAGTATTATATATGAAAATATAAATCAGGAAGGCAAAGATTTACTATAAAGTTTAGGTTATCAATAAATCGGATATATTGAGTATAAATTGTCTTTTCTTTATTGTTTGAGGTTTAAATGATGTGAATTTTTGTTTATGATTTAAATTTAGGCATAAATGACTATTACCATGATATATATAAATTTTTGTACAATAATGAGTTGCTATATTCATTTCCCACAACAGTAACCTAATATTTGTTTAATTACCTCAATTTTGTATAAAACATTAGTGCATATCCATATAAGAATTTTACCACAGTTATCCCTCAATGACAAAACTTCTCTATGATTTTAATCACAGAAAACTCTCACTGCACACGAATTATGAAGTGGCTCGGAGTTATGAAGTAACCATTACTTCATAACTGAGGAGTTGCACTGTATTTGAATTCTTATCTATTATATTGTAAGTAGCTCCATCATCTCAGTGCAGAAACAATAAGGGAGCTTTACATTTGTTAGTATTTGAACTATATATGTGTTGATATATAATTATGTATAAACTGTAATGTGATATTATTCTGCTAGATACGTGCTCCTAGATTGGACATTATCATTACTTTGATCTATCACTCAACAAAAATGGCACAATTATCAATCACCTTATATATAAGAAACGAGAGTTGAATTTTAGCTAAAATTATTATACATATACAAAATTCACTTAAAATCTATTTATTCGTATAAATCTCTATGAGAAACTATTTTCAGTCTGAAACTGATTTGATAATTTGTTAATATCAGATCACTTTTTAATTGTAATAGAATATTTTATTTGAAATGAATACCTTCAACGGGTTCAATATTTGCATAATAGGAAATATTCGAAATTCTTGGTTAATATATAATTATATTTGTTCTGTTAAATCAAATTATTATGTCAAACCTATTCTTTGGGCAAAAAAGTTAGAAGATAGTAACCCAGCTACGAAATTTTAGAATATATTCTATTACTTTCTTGCATTGCTTTATAAATACATATCCTGGAATTTTCACATCGCTTCAATTATTGTAAGTCCATCTTAAGCGATACTACTATCAGCAAATTACTATTTCATTTCGCCACCTGCTGTCAGAACCAAAATAAAAAACAGCCGATGTTTTCTCCTCTCGCAAACTTACTAAATTTATCTACTGATTAGGTTTAGTCAGAGTGGATAATACATAGCACTCGTATATCAGACTACTTAGAAACTCTCGCCACAATAACAATAGAAGTTAAGCAGCTTCCGTCGCTGTAATTTAGAAAGATGTGTCAGGTAGGCGCTTTTGAATTTAATTTCAAATCATTCATAAATAAAGTCATTGACAGTTATATTGGTAGAGTGAAATTTTGATTAAAAATTGCACGATAGTTTGATGTATAATTAACAATAGGTTGTAAAAAGAATATTTGAAAACGACGCAATATAGTTTAAAATCCCATTTTGACACTAGATTATAAAAAGCATCATCTGTTGATAAATTAGGCAAAATTTAAGTCGTAATTCTAGGTTATCCAACAATAAACGAAATGGAAAGATTACATGATACTAAAACACTTCAGTACATTCTCTCTCTACAAAAATATTGAGATTAATGCAGTCGATATAGACAATATTGTATATTTGGAACTCTTCAACTCAATTGAAATTCCGCTGCATTCATTAACAACATTATTCTGTGTCAGGCCAACAACAAAATATACACTAAATTTTTTCTACTGTACATAAAACATAATTAACACTTCTTATATCGCGCTTACAAGAATAGAAACACACATATGAATAAAGAGTTTAACTATCCACATGACTCGCATAGAATAACTAACTATTAACTATATTATGTATAGGGTTTCTCTCCCGGAGTCCTGGTCCATTTTTGTCTATTTTTTATCCCGGGATATATCGATCCATACCGGGATATCCCGCGATGAATATATAATTATTTTCCATTTTTTTTTCAAAATTCACGAGATATATAGAGATGGTAAATACTTCCTGATAAGTTATTAATATCATTTATAGGAATTTGAAGGTTCAAATAAACTATAATGACATGAATTTCAATATTTCAAATTATTATTTATCCACGAAGTACCCCTAATTTTTATCTGGTAATCGAAATAATTTTCTCCAAATTAGCATATTTATTAATTATTAAGCGATGGTAATACATTCCATCTCACATAAGGGACTCCAACGATCTATTAAATAAATTACCAATAAACATTGACACTAAAGATAAATTTATAACCATTGATATCAAAAGCTTATAAACTAATATTAACACCGAATTACTCTTGAAAGCAATAAAATATAGGATAAACAAATACCCTGAAGAAACTAAATTAAAATAGATTTATTTTGTATGAATGCGAATTAGTGCTGAAGAATAACTATTTTAACTTCGATAATAAACACTACCTCCAAATTAGCGGCACAGCTATGGGCACAAAAATGGCACCAGCATACGCTACTCTTACGTTAGGTTATCTTGAAGAAAAGTTAGTTGAAAACAATCACCGCGAAAAAAGAAAAATGTACTACAGATACCTGGACGATATTTCCACAATATGGAACGATAACTGGGGAAATCATGAATTGTTATTAGGAGAATTGAATAACATAGATGATAGGTTGGAGTTCATATGCGATAGAGTGGGAGAAACTGTAAATTTCTTAGATATAATTATATACAAGGTAGGAGAGAAAATAGAAATGGACATTTATTACAAGGAAACTGATACAAAACAATATTCAAATTATCATTCTAATCATTCCAGACACATAAAGAATAACATCCCTTTTAATTTAACAAGGAGAATACGAACAATCGTCTCAAATGATGAAGTAAGGGAAACATGAACCGAAGAATTAGAAACATATCATAAATTATATAATCATTCAACGAAACTGATAAAATCAGGAATGAAGAAAGCTAATCATATTTCATCAAGTGACTTAAGAAACAGAAAAGCAAACATAAAATATAATGATTAAGATACAATACCATTCGTCACTACATACAACCCAAAAATTCTGACAATTTTAAAATTGTTTCCCATGTTTTCGAACATATAAAAAAAACATTCCATCGCTTAAAGAAAAATTTGAAGGCAAAACAACTTTAAATGCAAAACGACAAACTAAAAATTTAAATCAACTATTAACAACTGCTAAATTTGGAACAAAAGTAAACCCAGAAGTTACAAAGTCAATGTCAATTGTGCACTAATATTAAAGAAGGAAATATTCTAATATTAAATGAAAGAAAATTTGAAATAAGAAATAGCATGGATTCTGCATTTATGGCATCCAATGTAGCAATTGTACTTATTCCTACATTGGTGAAACTAATAATTTGAGATTAAGATACAATCTTCACAAACAACATGTGAGAAAAGACAAATCTTTTTTTGTTTCAAGACATATAAATACCTGTGGAAATGGAAAATTTACCATAATGCCTATTTATAAGATGAAAAATGAAGATGAAAATGAACGAAAAGAAAAAGAAATGATTTTTATTAAAAAATACTCCCCAGAACTTAATAGAAAAATTTGATATTTAATTTAAAATTGGGGAAACATGAATAAAATAGTATGAGGTGATTTTTCAAAACCCCTTAACAGGTTATGCACATAAAGTGTATCTTAATTAGACAAATTAGGTTAGATCTATCATCAATATAATTCTTCTCAGTATACAGGGTCGTGCAGCTAAATTGGGACTAACTTTAACAGCACATATCTTCCGTAATTTCTAACCTATGACTAAATTCTTTTTTACAGACAATCTTTAAGCCCTACGCTACACTATTTCAGATTAAGATCTAGCATATTTCGCTAAAATATGGCGGAATTAGCGCGAAGAACGACCGTATGTGAAATGAGACGCGCCGGGAACTCTGTTTCAGACATTATTAGGAGCACTGGCTATGCGAAATCGACTGTTTATCGAGTTGTTGCTGCTTTTGATGCTGAGGGAAAGGTTCAAAGAAGTCGACACAGTTCCCGCAGTGATCGAAAGAGAACCAAAACATTCCTTGGTGGGCTGAAAAGGACGTTGAAGTCAGACCCAAGCCAGCCGATGTCAAAACTGGCACAAAAGTTCAATGGTTCAATGGAAGAATAGAGAGATTAAATTAAAAATAAATTCAAACGATTATTTGACGTTAACCTAATTGGTAATTAATTGCTACAATATAAGGTTACTTGTTCCGTACCAGCAATTAACCGAACCCTTCGTAGTTAGAACAATAAAAAACAATCATCAAAATCATAACATATGTATAAAACTATACTATATTAGTGCACAAAATTGATCCCGGGATGAGCACGATTTTTATCTCGGAATACCGGGACAAGCAAAAGTGGCCAATATGATAAACCCTAATCATGCATATAACTGTGAAAGACTACATCAAATTGAAAAAAATGATCAATCAAAGTATAATTAACTACTAGACTCTAACAGCGCAAAAAAAAGGAAACCCATTTTCAAACTAGTATATTTTACAAACTATCAAACTTAGCATTTTTCTAAAAACACAGCTTTATTCGTTTACTTTTTTGCATCTATTGTGATAATCTGTTAAGAGTTACGATGAATAGTAAACATCCTGCAGCGTATCAAAAAATAAGTAAATAATAATGGCTTGCGCGAGGACGAAAAACTCATAAAAGTTCATAATAGGAATAATTTATTTCCATATGGTAGTAGTAAAAATTAAATCCTACTAATTTTAATTCAATTAACGTTTTTGTTATTGACTCTTTCATTCATGTAAATACATCTTCATCATCAATCACGATGTTTTTTACAAAATGTGCATTTCTTCGCAGAATCAATTTTGCAAAATTTAGACGGTGCGGTAAATTAATTCTAAGAGTTCGAGCCGCACATGATTCTTGAAAGGATGATACTTCTCATCGTGTCTAATCTATTCGGTGAAAATGTCTCTTAAACGAAATCTAAACTGCGTCCATCGCTTTATTGCAGATCACTAATTTGAAAATAATTTTAATTATATTGATCGTACAAAAGTGAAACTTTGGTCACTGGAAGATTGCTTCTATGTTAGTATCTTGCTGAAATATTTTTTGAATCCATGAGAAAATTCGAAAGTTATGAACGTTTATGTATTTTGAAGGCATTTTAACTGTCCATCGCTTTATTGCAGCTCTGTGAAAAGGCCAAAAAATTGGCGATTAACTTCTACCGAGAGGGTAACAATTGTAGCAGGTCCTGTAGAAGGATGGACTCTTCTATATTTAGCTTTATAACTTGGAAGGGTTAAGAGAACAATAGTTTCTTTTGTGGAAGATCCCGACACAAACCCAAGGAGAGATGAGGGTACGAGAAAAAGAATTCCCCCTCGAAATATGCGAAAAATACGCAGGCAGGTCATATGGCAGCTCAATGACACTAGTGCCTCCATTTTTGACAAGGCTGTCATTGGTCTTACGTCAAAACAGTCCTGATGTAATGTCTCAAATGAAACGGTCAGAAATGCTCAATGGGGCTTGAGACCAGAGAAAAAGGCAGTCAAGTCATGAGAGTCTCACTTGAAGCCCAGAGATATGAGGAAAGAAGTTTTAACCCTTCAAGCATGAGATTGTGCAAAGTAATGCAAGAAAATCATCTTTTGCCAACGAGATAATTTCAAACTATTAGGCCAAGGGAACAAGTACTCAACAAAAGAGGCAATGTAGGATTGGATTGTTAGGTTTACACCCTCTAGTACTCGGACAGGGCCAATTAACGTTTCACCAATGATGCCCGCTTAAAACATAAAGCCTCAGCCTCCTTGTTGACGACAAAACCAGTGTGGATAAACAGCTCCAGTAGGATCCAAACTTAAACCCATCCATCCAGACAATTAAGGGTGGCTCTTTCCTCATCTGTTAAAAGAACGAGTAGGAAGTTTGTTTTCATGTAATTCTGTGTACATCTTATGCCTTTTTCCTTTTGGGTCTTGTCCATAGGAGGCCTGGAAATGGGCTCCACGTTCCTTGTCGTCTCATTTAAGACACTGTTTGGACGAATAACCAATGACAGCCTTGTCAAAATGGAGGCACTAGTGTTATTTGGCTGCCTTATAACCTGTCTGGGTAGTTTTCGCATATTTAGAGGGGAAAAAGCTTCTCCTCGTACCCTCATCTCTCCTTGGGTTGGTGTTAGGATCTTCCACAATAGAAACTATGTTTCTCTTATCCCTCCCAAATTCATTAGCTAAATATAGAAGATTAAACTCTACTGCAGGACCTGTTACAACTTTTACCCTCTCGGTAGAAGTTAATCGCCCATTTTTTGGCCTTTTCACAGAGCTGCAGTAAAGCGATGGACAGTTAAAATGCCTTCAAAATACATAAACGTTCATAACTTTCCAATTTTCTCATGGATTCAAAAAATATTTCAGCAAGATACTAACATAGAAGCAATTTTCCAGTGACCAAAGTTTCACTTTTATACGATCAATATTATTAAAATTATTCTCAAATTATTGATCTGCAATAAAGCGGTGGACACAGTTTAATCCTTACTGTAATTCTGATTGATATTTTTGGGTTTTCAATAAACTGCTCATTAAAAAGATTAATGTTTTCATGTGTTCATTTTTTTCTCCTGCGACATGATCACTTTTTGTTCAAATTCAAAGTAGTTTCTTCAGTTTTGAAATTATTGACATTTGTCAATAGGGATTTATAGTTGGTGGAAATCTTTCCAGAAAGCGTTGTTAAAAATGAGGTTGAACCTGTTTAAAGCTCCCAGTGTTTAAAAATTATCACAACAAAACTCTTTGTTCTTTTAAAAGCTTCATTTGAGGGTTTCGAATAGGAGATAAAAATTAACGGCAAAATCATTTTATAAAGATATCAATCATATCTCAAAAAACAACTTTCAAATGGTAATTTTTTATTTATTTTCTCTAATTTGTTACAAAAAGTAGTAGAATTCATTGTTTTACATTCATATAAAATAAATTATACCTCGTCTGACTTTTTTTCGTATATTACGTCTTCGCGCTAGCACTTTTTACTTACCTTTTTTCAACTCGCTGCAGGATGTTTAATTTTTGTCATAGCTCTTAACAGTTTAACACGATAGATGCAAAAAAAGTGAATGAATAAAACTGTGTTTTTAGAAAATTTCTAGATTTGATAGTTTGTAAAATAAACTAGTTTGATAATGGGTTTCCTTTTTTTTGCGCCAACCTGTATATCTTCCATTGAGCTTGGAAAACTGAACTATAATAATATACATTAGGATCAAGATAATTTATTGATTGATTATTTTATAGCGACATTTCATGAAATTTTTTGTAGCAACAATTGCCGTAATATTGAGACAATGTTGTTGCAAATTGTTTTCTTACCTGTGGCAATGCATAATTAAGTTAGTCACACAAAATCAAACCTCTCACTTTGCTTAAAACTATGTTTGCCATTTTTTCTGAGTTGTAGAAAGTTTTCACCAATCTTTAAATATGTGCTCTCGGCACTATAAATTTCAGTATTTTTATAGAGAGTGAGAGTACTTTCATGTTCTTTCACTAAAGATAATGGCAGATCGTCACGGTTTCTTTATAGACCATCTTTTTCTGAGTTCTTTGATCGTTCATCTAACTGTCCTCATGGTACTATAAAAGCCTCAAGTATTCCTCTAACCTCATGAGAAAAACTCTCACACCTTGGATTTTTTACAGCTGTGATGTTAGAGAATGGCTAGGATTATCATTTATTTGAACAAGTCAGTTAAAGGCCAAATATGGTAAGGGAACTATCTAACCATTTGTTAATTTTCCTGTTAACCATATCAGGTGAAATATCTATTGACCATTTACACACTTTACTCACCATTAATTACGCTTACTCAATTTTTACTTATCAGATACTGGAGGATATATTGGACGATAAACGCTTTATTAACAAATACTAGATAGTCATTCATTAATTATACAATTTGGAGGGAAAATCACGACGTCAAATGAGTGTGCCTTGCAATGAAAAATTGTTTAATCCTATCGTATTTTTTAAGGAATGGGAAGGATGAACTCAGATTAGTTCAGTTTTACTCCCAGTACAAATTTGAATGTTAATTGATTGGTGTAAAATAGAAGTCACACATTGAGTGCCATGAAATAGAAGTCACACATTGAGTAACATAAAATATAAGTTACACTTTGATATAATATAATTAAAATTTTTTATTTATTATATAATCTATATAATTGAAGAGTAACTTTGATTAGTGATCTACGCAAAATTCTCCATCGCTAACTAGTAACAGTGTAAAGTGATCTACAGCTCCAGATCACTTTACAAAAGTTCCAAATGATTCGACTGTAAAGTGCTCTACACCCGTAGATTACTTTTCATTACTCTCACTTCGTATTCAAACATAGTAATCTACGGTAATATAAGCGTAGATCATTATTCAGGTATCAATGTTACTCTCTCACAGACTGCAACTGATCTACGCTAAGAATAATTTTGCAATTTGTAACGAGCCTTCTGATTGGCTAGAGCTGCTAGACATTAAGTACAGTGAGTTCTAACATTATTGGTATATTATTACAGTGCAGGTTATTGAGAGTTTTATTATTACTGTACTGCAATAATTATTATTTATAATATAAAGTTAATGTAATATATTTGTTGTAACAATGAGTAATTATTATTAAAACAATTCATTATGATATTTTTTATATATATTAAAAAACAATTATTTATATTAAATTGAAGTTTAGATAATATGAACGGTGCAAATAATGTTGCAGATAATTTGAATAGTAAAGGTGAGTAAGAAAATAACTATCAATATTTAAAATATCGATGTAGGTAAATGATACTAAATACAAACTGTGACAGTCAAAGTATACATATATAATAATGTTATTAGTTATTACATTGAAAATAAGTCGTGTGCAATGACACTGTAAGTAATTAAAACTATATTTTATTACACATGTAACGATAAAAAATTGTATACTTTTTCCGAACACTAAGTTTTAATATTTTATTGAAACTTTTGAAAAGTCGTCAAAAAAGTGTGACAATTGTAACACAATCATATAATAATTATAATTTAGTCCAATAATGTTATATTATTTTAAGTATCAAATAGTAATTATTGGTCGTTATCAATTTTTTCGATTAATAATGGTTGGTATATCAGTTATCAATGTAAGTGTTTCTTTTTAATTAATTCCCGCGTTAATAATTTTGGTTTATCTTCCTTGTTGGTAGCTAACGGTTACTGTGGGTTGGGGGACTAACAGGGGAAGGGGGTAGATACAGTGGAGAGGTATCCTTTATGTATTTACTACAGTTTCACAAATAGAATAAGAAGTGAATGATTACACTGAGAAATATGATGCCTCTATTTAACTGTTTGCTCATATTTCTTTGTTGACTGATATTTTATAATGTACGACAGTATATAAAATATTAATGAAAGATCATTTTAATTTTGGCGCTAAGATCAAGGGGGTTGAGCATGCATTGCTGTGTGTGTGCGTATATTGCTATAAGTAGTCAGTTAGGCATGTAGTAACTTGTATTTCTTCGATTTTCTATTGAAGATCTATCATTGATATTAGATTCACCTAAAATTAACTGCTTGGGAAATGGTATTTATTTCTGTAATAAATATTAACAATTTTTTAGGAGCCAAGCAATTCAATTTTATAATATAATTGAAGTATAATGTATATATTATACAGTATGACATTTAAACTCCGCGCACTTTACTCAATAATTACTCATGATTACGAAATGTATGTAAGTGTATGAAGCGGGGCTGACACTGACGGGAAACTCATGAATGGGGAAAACGAACAATGCTTGAAAGAGTATTAGAGTATCTAGGAAAACCTACCTAACTAGAGTATCTATGAACCTAGATAGATACTGTAGTTAGGTAGCTACTGACTAGGGAACTAGATACACTAGTCTTTCCAAGTACACACTTCATCTTGCTGCTAGCAAGATGAAGTCGTGGAAGAGAACTAGATAGGTACTAATATGATGGTATAAGAATCGAGCCATCTTGAAATAAGCTCATGTGTATATATTAAACTTAATAAACACATTTAAAAAAACTAGCTTGGTACCTAGTTACACTAGTTAGGTAACTAGTTACAGTAGTCAGGTAACCAGATATACTAGTTAGATACCTAATTCCATTAGTTACCTAACTAGTTACACTAGTTACTCAACTATTTATACTCGTTTTCATTATTAATTACTGTAAGTTACACTAGTTACCTAACTAGCTACACTAGTTAACTAACAAGGTAATCGCACTAGTTACCAAAAAAGGTTACCGACTAGTTACCTAACAAGGTTACCGCACCAGTTACTTAACGAGGTTACCGCACTGGTTAGGTACCTAGTTAACTGGTTAGGTACCTAGGTAACTGGTTAGGTACCTAAGTAACTGGTTAGGTACCTAGGTAACTGGTTAGGTACCTAGGTAACTGGTTAGGTACCTAGGTAACTGGTTAGGTACCAAGGTACACTGGTTTGTGGTTAGGTACCTAGGTACACTGGGTAGTGGTTAAGTACCTAGGTAACTGGTTAGGTACCCAGGTAACTAGTTAGGTACCCAGGTAACTGGTTAGGTATCTAGATACAGTGGTTAGTGGTTAGGTACCTAGATACACTGGTTAGTGGTTAGGTACACTGGTACACTGGTTAGTGGTTAGGTACACTGGTTAGTGGTTAGGAATCTAGGTACACTGATTAATGGTTATGTACCTAGGTACACTGGTTAATGATTAGGTCCCAAGGTACACTGGTTAGTGGTTAGGTACCAAGGTACACTGGTTAGTGGTTAGGTACCTAGGTACACTGGTTAGTGGTTAGGTACCAAGGTACACTGGTTAGTGGTTAGGAACCTAGGTACACTGATTAATGGTTATGTACCTAGGTACACTGGTTAATGATTAGGTCCCAAGGTACACTGGTTAGTGGTTAGGTCCCAAGGTACACTGGTTAGTGTCTAGGTACACTGGTTAGTGGTTAGGTACCAAGATACACTGGTTAGTGTCTAGGTACCTAGGTACACTGGTTAGTGGTTAGGTACCTAGGTACACTGGTTAGTGGTTAGGTCCCAAGGTACACTGGTTAGTGTCTAGGTACACTGGTTAGTGGTTAGGTACCAAGATACACTGGTTAGTGTCTAGGTACCTAGGTACACTGGTTAGTGGTTAGGTACCTAGGTAGACTGGTTAGTGGTTAGGTACCAAGGTACACTGGTTAGTGGTTAAGTACATAGATAACTGGTTAGGTACCCAGGTAACTAGTTAGGTACCCAGGTAACTGGTTAGGTATCAAGGTACAGTGGTTAGTGGTTAGGTACCTAGATACACTGGTTAGTGGTTAGTTACACTGGTTAGGAATCTAGGTACACTGATTAATGGTTATGTACCTAGGTACACTGGTTAATGATTAGGTCCCAAGGTACACTGGTTAGTGGTTAGGTACCTAGGTACACTGGTTAGTGTCTAGGTAACTAGGTACACTGGTTAGTGGTTAGGTACCAAGGTACACTGGTTAGAGGTTAGGTACCAAGGTACACTGGTTAGTGTCTAGGTACCTAGGTACACTGGTTAATGATTAGGTACCTAGGTACACTGGTTAGTGTCTAGGTACCTAGGTACACTGGTTAGTGTCTAGGTACCTAGGTACACTGGTTAGTTTCTAGGTACCTAGGTACACTGGTTAGTGTCTAGGTACCTAGGTACACTGGTTAGAGGTTAGGCACTAGGTACACTGGTTAGTGTCTAGGTACCTAGGTACACTGGTTAGTGTAATAATGTAGTTTGTTGTATCCGCTAGATTGTTGTACTGCACACTTCATGATTGTTTAATGACCTGGCAGGGGGGTTCGGGGGGGGGGTGGCACGCTCCCCGATATACATATATATTTTATGTCTAATCAGTAATGAACTACAAAAGTGTCAATAAGGATTAAATAATATAGGTAAATAAGGATTTAAAAACAGGGGGGCACGTGACCGGGGGGGGCTCATGACCGGGGGGGCTCTTGACCGGGGGGGCTTATGACCTAGGGGGGCTCATGACCGGGGGGGCTCTTGACCAGGGGGGCTTATGACCTACACCCCCAAGGTACACTGGTTAGTGGTTAGGCACTAGGTACACTGGTTAGAGGTTAGGTATCAAGGTACAGTGGTTAGTGGTTAGGCACTAGGTACACTGGTTAGTGTCTAGGTACCTAGGTACACTGGTTAGTGTCTAGGTACCTAGGTACACTGGTAAGTGTCTAGGTACCAAGGCACACTGGTTAGTGGTTAGGTACCTAGGTACACTGATTAGTGGTTATGTACCTAGGAACTCTGGTTAGCTAGTTACAAGAGGGAGACTAGTATCCGAGTGACTATATACTAAGGGGTAAAGTCAAGAGCCCCCCCCCCCCCCCACGGTCATGAGCCCCCTAGGTCATAAGCCCCCCGGTCACGAGCCCTCCCTCCCTATTTTTTTAATCCTTACTTAGTTAAACAAATGAAGAACTACTTAGATAGAAATAACTGAGAGTTGCTAATATAGTTTGTTTTATCCGCTAGTTTGTTGTAAACACGCTCTGTACTCCATTATTTACAGTTAATCTTCTGAAAAATAAAAACTAGAAACTTACATGTCCGAAAATAATATAGAACCTCATCAATGTCTCATATACTGTTTTTATTTGATGAATATAATATTATTATTAAGGAATATAATAAGTCATAATTAGCTCTAAATTCATTTATGAATAGTTTATATTTTTGTTACTATAAATAAACAAATAAATAAGAATTTATCATTTTCCCTTCAGTCTATTGGTGATACCTAAGTAAGTAGTGTCTCAGATGATTGACAGATGATTGACAGTGGTACAAGCAGTGGCATAAGTCAGGTAGCCAGTGGAAGTGACTGTATCTTCACAGGCTTCATACACATACAGTCATGCACTTCACCCATGAATGACCAATGATTAGAACACTAAATTAAATCATATATGAATACAAATATATTTGTATTATGTTGTAAATAAAATATTAGTTTATAAAAAATATTAGCATATACATAGTTAACTAGAAGATAATTTCTATCTGTGTAAATATTAATCACTTCTCTCCACCACCTCCCCCCTCCCCTGAGGTACTAGTTACACCTCTCCTCACCCTATACCCTCCTCACCCTATACTATACCCTCACCCCCTAATCACAAAGTACCTTCCTGAATGGTGCGATGAAACTGAAGAGAATACTTTCTTATGTGAAAGAAATATAACGTTGCTGAATTATTGAAACCCTTTTAACTTTTTACTCACATCTTGCAATGTATCATAAAATGAATTACTTTATTACTAGGTTCTGATTTTAACTTGCAGATTGCAGAAGGTTATACATTGGGCGGCATTTATTTATTTGTAATCTTGCTAGGTACTCGCATAACTCAAAAAGGGTTCAATCAAATTAATCAAATTGCCTTAAAATTTTTGAGCGGTTGGTCATTATCCAGGAACCAGTTGGTTAGATTATACAGATTGTTACAATAATTATTTGAACATATTATGTTATTTGTTATTTTGTGTTTTGTTATTTGAACATATTATGATTAGGTAATTGGTAAAAATAACTTGCATAGTAAACTAATCACTAAATTATTGGTTCTATCTATCAAAATGGTTTCTGCATATTGACTAATCGATCCATCAAGTTTCATGCAATATGGTTCGATACTTTTTGTGTTATAAATGACCGTGACCTTGACCGGGTCACAGGCAGGTCACTGGACATGGACCAATCGTTTCACCAAATTACAGGTAATTTGGTTGAACACTTTTTCAGTTAAGCGAATAACAAGATGATAAATAAATAAATAAATTCCGATGAAAATATAACCTTCTGCAAGATTGCAAAGGTAATTGAATAACACTGGGAATATAGTACAATAAAGGGGGACAGGGGAGGGTAGCGCTAGGGTTAGTTGCGGGATGTGTGCTATCCTCCAATAATTTCATTGATAAAATACTTATTTCTTTCCTAATAATAATTAACTTGTTGGCAATATATTATGTACATTTAAGTTTGTTTTACAACACTGAATCAGTCACAGTTAACATGTACTGCAAATTATGTCATATTTCTACTTGTGTAAATAAATAAAATAAATATTTTAATGTTCTCTAATGTAAATACAGCGCGCACTCGCATGTAATCTGTAAAATAACGTACATAATAATAATGTGGACATGTGAACTGTAACAAAGTATCTTTTAATGTATGGATAACAGTTTCAAATAATTACTTATTAGTTATGGGTTTTCTGGTATTAATATGAATAATGATTAAATATAAAAGATAGGAGTATCAGTGGAATAATGATGCCATGATTGATTGATACAGGGTTATTTTACTGCACTCTGAAATCTGAATAGAGAGTCAAACACAAAAGCGCGCCAAATCTCCCTACTTCCCCCCCCCCTAACCTCTTCACACACCATCTCAACTTTGAGTAATGAGTGAGTTAAGTATTAGGCGGAGACTGTGTTTGTTTATTATGTGACTTGTGATAAATCAGAATATATAAATAGGCAATTTCATTTATGTAACAAATAAATAAACGATTACAAATTATGACATATTTGTACTAGTAACCGGACAATTACATACAATACAATTACATTGTATATTGTACGAGTAGGTATATATATCAATAATCTAGTCTTTAAAATTCCATGACCTAAAATATTTTATATACTTCAAGATTTTTATATAGGCATATTCTTATAGTAAATCTAACTATTTTATTTTTTAATTAAAATGTGACCATAGATTCGTCATCTTAATTTCAAGAATGACATCCTAATCTGGTGATGAAAGTTAAAAGGAGAGTCGCACACACTTTATACACGTGCAAGCTCATTGGTCAACCTCAGACTCAAAGGAACTAGAGGACCAAAATTAATATTATTTTTTTTCACCAATATTTTATATACTGTCACAGTCGTTTATAAATATCAGTTTACAAAGAAATATAAGCGCAGGGTTAAATGGATAATTCATTTTTCTCAGTGTAATCATTTACTCCACTCTTTTTCAATATGTGAAATAGTATGTGTACTATATGCAACATCACCTCTCTCTCTCCCCCCCACGACACACACCCCAGTAAGCCACCTACC
>CANNZV010001580.1:0-143775 GCA_947561585.1 Caprella mutica | reverse complement strand
GGGCTCGTGACCGGGGGGGGCTTATTACCTAGGGGGGCTCATGACCGGGGGGGGCTCTTGACCGTACCCCAAACGTATATAGGTAGCATATTGTCTTAGACGACACTAAGTTGTAGGTATACCTTAAGGGGACCGCCCCCAAAATTTTGAAAAAAAAAAATTATTATTTAAGTTATGGTTCTGAAACCTTGTATGTATATAAAAAATTGAATTATCTATCGTTTTTGTAATTGACATTTTTTCGATTAGACCCATAGAAAACGAGTTATTCGAATTTCGAACAAATTTCGAACCATTTTCAAAAAAACCTCACCTGTTTTTTGGTTGAAGCTAGAGCATTGCGGTTTTTTGCATTCGATTCTCCATACTGATATCTACAAAATGATTTTCCTTCGATTTTTGATTTTCGAATGGGTTTTCTAAATTTCGACTTTTTCATAAAAAGTAAACCAAAATTTTGAAAATAATTTTTTGTCGGAAAATATTTTCTACAAACAAATTCGAAAATCAAAAATCGAAGAAAATGATATTGTAGATATCATTATGGACTATCGAATGCGAAAAAACCGCAATGCTCTAGCTTCAACCAAAAAACAGGTGGGATCTTTTGAATTACAAGATTTGTAGATATCAAAATTAGTAGGAATTTCCTTTCAAAGTTTGATGATCTGACACGCAGCGTCCATCCACTTCGAAGGTTTAGGGGCAACTGGCTAATCTCTCTTTGCATTCATTGGTGTGTGCGTGCTACACGGGTATGTTAGATACCAGATATAGCGATATAATTAATTATTACGAATTATAATTGGCTGAGAGATGGTTTTTAGAGTACATATAGACTCCCCTACCCCCCGGCCCACTTTTTCCCTTTCTCCCTCTCCCCAGGGGGTTAGAGTTATACGAGACTTCTGATATTTTGCAAACACTATAAGAAGGTTATAAAGCAAATATTTACACAAAAAAAAAAAAAATTGAGATTTCTTCGGGAGGCGGTGTCCTCAACGCTGATTAGCTAGAAGTTGGGTCAGAGTGCTGACGTCAGTGCAAACATACTCTGTATTTTATAACATGGAAATGAGCGTCTATCTTATATTGTCTTTGATAATACCCTCACGTAGCATTTCTGCTCCTACGTTCAATCAGACGCAGACAAGTTTAACATCACGTTACGCCATACCTTTTTAGATCAATCAGAATCATTTTCTATTTATAGTCAGGTCAGATATGGTTTGACCTCAAAAAAGTTCCTACAAAAGGTTTTTCAACGCTTTTTTGTAGTAATGATCCTCAAGAATAATATATTAAAAATCTAGGAGGATCAAAGCACCGAAAAGTTGTAACTTTCAAGATGGCGTCCAAGATGGCCGCAAAACAGTATAATGACAATAATTCACTTAATATTCATGGTAGAGTTCTAATTCTGGCATCTATCACTAGGTTTTTGGTTGAAACAATTCATAATGAATAACTCATTAGTTTAATGAAAAGACTTAGTATATGCAACAAAAACAACGGTGAAACACTGGCATTATAAGAATGAAAAATCACGTATTATGTTATTTACATTCAGTTGCTTAATAATTCCTGGTCATCACCTTCATCCAGTAATGAATGATTGTACGTGCATCAAGTTGGCACTGTCCACATGCTGAGGTACAAGGTAGATTGTTCTGCCTACAGCCACACCTAGCAGTACTACAGGCAGTTGAAGTGGATAGTCATCAAGAGGGTATTTGGGGCCACATTTATGTCCGACTCTGTTGGCACAAACTGACTGCCTTCCAGTTTAATTATTACCCCATCCGCAAGATTCCATATCACTACCTTGTCTTGCCAGTAGCCAGACCATTATTTGGTAGTAGACCCTTAGACAGTGAAATTTTGTTGATGACTCAGTAGTTGGTTGGCATTCTGGTGTCACAAATGATTGGGGAGAGACTACTTGTTATCGTAGTAGCCTACCAAAGACAATATAAGATAGACGCTCAACTTGATAGGGCACATGCAAAAATAATAACAACCAATCAGAAGCGATCAGTAGCATACGTCACACCAAACAATAATAAACGTACGACCCCCCATCCCACCCCCCCTTGAAATTGACATAAGGATAATCTTTAGTCTTATCGTGTGAAGTCATTAGAAATAAAATATTTTCTACTGATTAGGGATCAGAGAACTAATTACTTTATTATTTATTAATTAAGTTTACAAGATCGCATATGTGGTTCAATTTAGTATTTTGAATATAATCTACCTTCTATTCGGAGAATAGTCATAATTAGATATACCAAGCGAGTATAAAACGTACATAGGTAGCATATTGTCTTAGACGACACTAAGTTGTAGGTATACCTTAACGCTGATTGGCTAGAAGTTGGGTCAGAGTGCTGACATCAGTGCAAACATACTCTGTATTTTATAACATGGAATTGAATTGTCTTTGGTAGTACTGTGTAGCGCAAAGACGAGAAGAAATCCGTTCACGTGTCCCCAAATATCACAGCCATCGCTTGACTACTTTGGTTTACAAAAGATGCTGCTGTCTGCTTTGGAAGAAGGAAGAAACTGACACCGTCTCTAAGAGTAGCATCAGCCTTCACCAGCTTGTGAAAGACAGATTACTTACCCACACCAATGATTCTTGATGTTGTGTCACATCCAGTGTAGGCTTGTTGAAAAAGTAACATGGAACATAATTCTTCACCCATCACCTTTTTTAGTTCGTTTACGTGGTACACTTTGTCAATATTTGTCTTCTGGGAACGGAAATATTGAAGAAGCAGGAACAACAGATATTTGTCTTCTTCAATCAACGTTGTCGAGCGTGTTACTGCATTAAAGAACAGCTGCCTTCACAGTCAGATCATAACCATCCCCTGGGACATTGATGACTTCGAAGCCTTCACCCGAAGAGTTTCACTGATCAGGTCAATCATTTTTCGGTTGTTCATGTTCCTTGCGAGAAACTCATCCTTCTTCACTTCGATCACTGTCTCTTCCGTAAAAACGATGACTTCATACACATTCTTCTCTTGCCTCTGGTGTGAGTTGTCCTTGATTGTCAGTCCTTCTAGGTTAGCCATTGAAAACAACCATTGCTCAATAATAACGTCGGGTCGTGAATTCAGGATATGATTGTGCAATGGAGCATGCAGTAGGTTTCTCCCCTCTTTCATGGTAGCCGCTGAAGTAGTGAACCTCCATCTATGACGTAGTGTTGAGTTTTTGGAGAAGTGTCTTCTATATGGATTCACGAATTTCCTGAACTGCCTTGGTTGCATATCTGTGTTGTTCATACTTCAAGATATCATCGAGAGATAATACTCCTAGTTGATAAACAACTAGGAAACGTTGAAATAGAAAATACGGCCCTGTTTTGAAATGTTTAAATGACCTCCTTACCCCCTAAAACCTATGGAATGACACCAGAATTAAGGCTCTAGCATGAATATAAATTGAATTGCTATCATTATACTTTTTAGTGGCGGCCATCTTGGACACCATCTTGAAAATCACAATTTTTCAGTGCTCTGATCCTCTTAGATCTTTAATATGTTATTCTTGATGGTAATCAGATAAATACTTTAAATAACCATTTTGTAGGAATTTTTTTGGATTTCAAAAACCATATATATTGACTCGACTATTTCTCTATCAAGCAGTGAGTTAAAGGCAGTGTAAAAATCTCAAAATGTTATCTTTTTTTTTCATAAATAGGTACCTAATAACCTCATAAATGATTGTACAAAAAATCAGAACTCTAGAGTGTGCCTGTGTGACGCTATGCCCCTGGGGAGAGGGGGCGATCTGTTAGTTTGAATAACTAACTCTCTTTATATGGGTCTAATCGAAAAATGCCATGAACAAAAACGATAGGGAATTCAATTTTATATATGGGTACGCAGTTTCAGAACCGTAGCTTCATTAATATTTTTTTTTCTTTAGAAAACATGGTTTTGAATGGCATTTTGAGGTACTTCAAAATGCTACAAATCTTGGTATTCAATCATCTACTCCTTGTTTTTGATTGAAGCTACGACATTGCGGTTTTTTGCATTTGATTTTCAGGAAATTACCTAGAATCTGTGAAGCGTTTTGTTCGAATTTCAAATTATTTTTATATATTTAAATTTAAAAAAAATCTTCTTTTTCCGATGTTTCGAAAAATAATCAGAAATTCGAACAAAAACGCTTTACAGATTTTAGGTAATTCCCTGGAGAATCGAATGCAAAAAACCGCAATGCTGAAGCTTAATCGAAATGGAGCCTTTGACGTTTTAAAAAGGGGTCGAAATCCATTCGTAATTCAAATAACTCGTTTTCTGTGGGTCGAATCGAAAAAAGGCCGTGACCAAAATCGAAAGAGAATTCAATTTTACATATGGGTACCAAGTTTAAGAACCGTAGCTTCATTAATAAAAAAAGTTTTCAAAAACCATGGTCGGTCCCCTTAGGTATCAACGAAATTTGTCTACATCACTAACGTTATGCCTTGTTTTGTTACTTTGAGAGTGTGGTTCACTAATATAATTTTATAAAATTGTCTTTATTTGTTTGATAACTTTCCACTCAATACAATAAAGTAATGCTAATTATTGTTTTTGTTTCAGTCATCCCAAGCGGTGTAGTCGCCTTCACCTCAGTCTCTCTCTTTATCGTCTACTTTCTTAAGATCTCTTACGTTACATTCTACAAGAACATATCTCCAGTTGAGGAAAATGTGGTGAGTTTATCCAATTAATTCTGAATGATAGATATGGTATGAATTTGGAATTTATTTTATAAAAGACCATTAGATGAATTAAATTCAAGATTACTTTACGAAAATATATATGGTAAACCAAAAATAGAATTTTACTACTCAAATATAATATAATTTCAGTCTATAGGAGAGATAGTCCAATGTTATTCTATAAAATCATTTCAGTTTATATATATATATTTCTTCAGTTATTTTCTGATTTTTTTCTCAAACTGTTTTTCTCTTGTTTGTTAAAATTAAATTTTAGCCTTTTATGTATACCTATTCAATTCTTACTTACATTGCACAAATCCTCTCTACTTTATCGAAATCATTCTTTGTTTCTTCTTCCCTCGTTTTTACCACAAATCAAACGTTCTTCATGTAGTTCCAAATTCGTTCCTACTTTATGTAGTCCCTACTTTATGTAGTCCCTACTTTATGTAGTCCCTACTTACAATTTCTCCTTCTTCAAACCACAATCATTCTTTTTAAACCTAAGTCCTACTTTAATAATCCAATTTCTTAACCAAAATTCTTCTCTTCTCACCAAAATTCTACTTTCTTAAGTTGAAATTATTATTCTACTTCATTCACCTATCCACTTAACTCACCGAATCTTACCTACTATTTTTATCAAAATTCGGCTGTATTTACCTAAATCCTTTTTCTTACACCTCAATCCCAGTGTTTTTTACTTAGATTCGACTTTCCTTACCTAAATTTTACAATTCATTCTCTGAAATCTTACATTTCTACCCGCAGATATTGGAATCAGAAACAACTATTATGGATAAGCAACAGCAACCAGTTTCTAACATTGAATTTAGTGACGAGCCCAAATTATCTGGTGTAATGGACAATCCAGCCGTTTGAAATTCAGATACTGTCAGATATAAATGATGAAAAGATTATATAATCACAGAAATATACAACAGTACAACTGCTAAAATTCATCTAGTTTCTCAGGAGTTTTGTTTTAAATTTCATTTATTGTTCATTGTAGCTGTACTTCAAAACTAATAATGATTCAATATTATTAACTATTAAAACAAAGTGATTAATTGAACACTATGTTTTAATAGTTTAAACACTTTTTTCTCTTTGTAAACATTTTTTTTATTAACAACTTGATTTGGTTCTAATTATAATGAATAATATAAATATACAATATTAAATAAAAAACATTTGCTCCACAAAAAGACTATAATTCTAATACAACTATACAAGTTTTTTTATTATTTTTTCATTATTATACATGTAAATTATGGATAAAAAATTCATTAAAGTATACTTTATTAGCATACTGATGAATAGATATAACATAAATAATCTTGTATTAAAGATTTCTTTCTATACAACTCCTTCAAAGAAATATTAATTTAGATACATTTGTGGTTTTGAAGATTAAAATAATTGAAGAGAGTAATTTAAAATAATAATAAATCAGTATTCCCCTTGAAAACTAAAATTTTCTTTCTATATCATTATCATAGAAAACTTTTACATGTCTAACTATAGCAATATAGACTCAATGGAAATAGATTGAATTCAATTTAGTTAATTCAATTCAACTTCAAGTATAAATTTTCAAAATCTATTATTTTCATATCGAAGTATCCAATCCAATTATAATTTTCATGGAAATTTGATAGTAGGTATATGTATTGTTATCTTTCATTGTATTTACTTATTACTTAGTATAATATTATACTGCCTCTGAAGACTCTATTCTTAAACACACTATGAGATTTTGTCCCCAATTTTTTGTTGTAATTTTACTTATATATCATTTTACATGTTAAATCTTACCATTTTAGAGGATGGCGCTAGGGTTATGCTTTTCAACTACGAGGTGCTAAATTTTGTATTAGGTAGACTCGTAGGATTAATTTACTATCACCTCTTCATTTTCCTCTTTCATCCGTGAGTGCAGCCACCGGTGCTTGTGTCCCGTTTCGTCACATTACTTGGTGAGTGACTGCATTCACGGAGTAGCTTTTCTGCATCCATGAGCTTGACTTTGTACATGGAGCAAATTACCTCTCTGACTACTTCTTCAAAGTTCCTTTTAGTCATTTTAATTTTGACAACTATATAACCATGAAAGGTTTAAACTTCTCTTATATCTTATCAATAATTATTGAAGGAAAAATAAAGCATTAATGATCAATATGAAAAATGTTCTTATTTTTAAATCAAAGAAATCAATACCAATAATTATTTTTCTTATGCAATAAATGAATTAATTTTAATAACTATTATTTAACCTAATCGTTCATTTCGAATAGATAGTGTAAAAAATATGTTTTTAAATAATACCATATTTATTATACTATCTATGTTATTAATTAAACTGAACCTATTAAATTTAATTTGGCCCAGTTGCGAAATACGACTCCTTTGAAATACAAAAATTCGATCCGACTGCTCGATCTTAAAATATGATATTTTGGTGTTTGGAAAGAGATGGTTGTCACGAAACACGACTCCCTTGGAATACAAAAATTAGATCCGACTCCTCACATGGTAATTAAATCGTATCTCTTCAGTATTCTTACGGGGAGAAATTCAGGGGAGTCTCTTTTCATGACAGATATATAGAGACGATCTTAAAACAATCCGACTCTTTTTAATTTACATTCAATAATAATTAGAATAAATATTAGAACAATTTTTTTTATCATAGTTACGGCAAACTATGCCATCTTATTTATGTGATTGTGGAGGGAGTCGTATTTCGCAACTGGGCCTTTAATTTTATACAAGATGAGTCTTTTCTAAGTTACATAAAAAAAAATGATGGCAGAAATTAAAATATAAAAAAAAGATCAAGCAATTCTTTTTTATTCCTTTCTCTGTGAATTCCATAAAGGTTTTATAAATAGGGTAAGTACCAAGTTATCAGACAGTTCCACAATTATGATCATCTAAAAGAACTATAAAACAACGAGTTGAATTTCAATTAATATCTATAGTTGTTTAACATGATCGAAAATGTGAAATCGTCCGATAACTCGGAACTTACCCTAGAATTAGATAATAGGTAAAAATGAAGGACTAATATAGTCTTTTATATTTTGTTATTTTTTATAATTTTCAATATTTAATATTTAAAAATGAAGGACTAATATAGTCTTTTATATTTTGTTATTTTTTATAATTTTCAATATTTAATATTTAATGATATACATTTTTTGCAAGTTGAAAATTTATACGATATAGTTTTAAATTTTCTTATCATTATAATCAAAATATAAATATTTCAATATAACGATCATATTGATATCTTTTTTTATACTACTTATTTACAATAGAAAATGTTAGATAACACAATAGATATAAATTATTTCTCAAGAATAATCACTCTCAATTAATTCTTAAAACACGAAAAAAGTGACCATTTCATGACGTCATTATATTCTTTGAAATGGTTGCATCCCTAAAAAAAGAGTTTCAACAGGTACAAAAACAGGTTCTAAAAACAATCAATTTATAAAACTAGTTTTTATACTAACAAGTATGACGTCACTAAATTCCAGCACTTAAAATCTTGTTATAAACAATTCTTAACTATTTAAAATTCTAAGCAACCATTATTTTAT
This sequence comes from Caprella mutica, assembly GCA_947561585.1. Taxonomy (NCBI): domain Eukaryota; kingdom Metazoa; phylum Arthropoda; class Malacostraca; order Amphipoda; family Caprellidae; genus Caprella; species Caprella mutica. The sequence goes on along the minus strand of CANNZV010001580.1, from coordinate 135,426 downwards.
TTAAATGAATAGAACGTTCAAATTCTTCGAAATATTGAATCATCTTTTTCCTCTGTGTTTGTGACGTCATCACAGCCAGAGTAGTAGTCACAATAAGGTGCATATTTACTCATGACGTCATCAGAGCAGCACACTTAAATCAAAACTTATTTTTTTATCAGCTTTAAAAGGTGTATATATTTATTACACATTCAATAGTATAACAATATTTTTCGAGTTTGAATATATGTATTACATAATATAACAATATATTGGGAGTTTGTACACCTTTACTCATTCTAAAGAATGAAAATAAAGTAGAAAATAGTGTTGCTCTGTTGACGTCAGAGTTGGTTAATTAAATACCTGTCTCTACAGTGACTTCACCTGTTCAGTCAGTTCACTTTTTGTGTTCAGAGGTGAAGGTTGAAGGTGTTCTGTTCTCTCTTACTGAAATATATTGGCTATATACTATCCTTTAAACAATATGTTATATATTAAGGTTACATAATATAGTGGTGATGGAAAAGAAAAGGTATGGGAGAAATTCAAGCTTTAGGGTTTTTATTTTAAATGCGTTGAAATTACCAGGTAAATTATAACTAATTAACCTCTTCAGACTCTTTGTTTTGTTTACCTGCAATGCCAATCATTTTATGATATTAAAATGGTATTTATTCTATGACATGTTAGGTATATTGCCTTCTGAAAATTTATTCGGTGTTTAATTTTCCTTATTTGATTTTAGAACTTTTGTTGAAATGATGAATGTTAAATTTTATTTGAGAGTTAAAAAAATAGTTTTAAAGAATTCAAAACAATCCATAATATAAATTCAAGAACATTTTACTTTAAATCCACAAATCTAGAGCCATAAATCCACAAATCTAGAGCCATAAATCCACTAATCTAGAGCCATAAATACACGAATTTAGAACCATAAATCCACAAATCTAGAGCCATAAATACACAAATCTAGAACCATAAATCCACAAATCTAGAGCCATAAATCCACAAATCTAGAGCCATAAACCTAGAACTATAAACCCACAAATTTACATTAAATTATGAATCCACAGCTTAAGACCTAAAATATTAGTCTATAGTAGTTGTACAATAGAGTTAATAAATGGCTCGTATAATGATGCATTGTCAACTCTATTAAGTAATATCCGGTCTATGGAGCGTGGAATTAGCTACAGTATAGAAGAACCATAGGATAAATTATCAATTACCGTATGCATAGTAATGCCGTTGAATTGATAAAATATAAATTAAGTTTACTTTAATATCATATTTTCGCAATACATTAATCTAGGTTATGTTACGTTATCCAGACCGTTACATTATTTCGTACATTTGTTACTTATTATAATAAATCTACTGACAGTTCGGCTTGTAGAAAAATAGGATGTTGCAGCATTGTTTGCAAAAAATATGGATGTTGTAGTATTGTTTGCATCGTTTGTAATGTTAAAAGAGGCTATTTATTACAAAATAGATATTTTATCCAAACTACATTCGTAAAAAAGCTTTACCTTGATCTCTTAAAAAAATATTGTAAATCAGAGTAATACATAAAAACATGAGGAATCATAAAGGCCCATTTAAGCCTTACATTCCTTACAGTAAAGGATCTTGTCCTCGGAATTACCTATATTCCCTATCTCCCTTTTGTGGAATACAATCCTAGAGCGTGTCACAGTAGGTAATTTGCATAATCTTTTTAACCTAGGTATCTTATTTAATAAAGAAACCGTTTTTATCACTAATACACCAGTGGTGTACGGGAATATGTAACTGTACGGGAATATGTATTTTTACGGGAATGTGCAACTGTACGGGAATATGCAACTGTACGGGAATATGCAACTGTACGGGAATGTACAACTGTACGGGAATGTACAACTGTACGGGAATGTACAACTGTACGGGAATGTACAACTGTACGGGAATGTACAACTGTACGGGAATGTACAACTGTACGGGAATATGCAACTGTGAGGGAATATGCAACTGTACGGGAATATGCAACTGTACGGGAATATGCAACTGTACGGGAATATGCAACTGTACGGGAATATGCAACTGTACGGGAATATGCAACTGTACGGGAATATGCAACGGTAAGGGAATATGCAACTGTACGGGAATATGCAACTGTACGAGAATATGCAACTGTGAGGGAATATGCAACTGTATACGGGAATATGTAACTGTATACGGGAATGAGCAACTTTATACGGGAATGAGCAACTTTATACGGGAATGTGCAACTGTACGGGAATGTGCAACTGTACGGGAATGTGCAACTGTACGGGAATGTGCAACTGTACGGGAATGTGCAACTGTACGGGAATGTGCAACTGTACGGGAATGTGCAACTGTACGGAAATGTGCAACTGTACGGAAATGTGCAACTGTACGGAAATGTGCAACTGTACGGAAATGTGCAACTGTACGGAAATGTGCAACTGTACGGAAATGTGCAACTGTACGGAAATGTGCAACTGTACGGAAATGTGCAACTGTACGGGAATATGCAACTGTACGGGAATATGCAACTGTACAGGAATATGCAACTGTACGGGAATGTGCAACTGTACGGGAATGTGCAACTGTACGGTAATGTGCAACTGTACGGTAATGTGCAACTGTACGGTAATGTGCAACTTTACGGTAATGTGCAACTTTACGGTAATGTGCAACTGTACGGTATATACGTAATGTTTTTTTTTCAAATTTATTATGCTTTAAAAAAAATGACCAATGATTATCTAATCAGTAAATAAAAGGTGGATCACAAACAATATTCAAATCAATGTTATGGAGATCAAATAATTTATTTATTCGCTGCAAACTAAAATGATATTTAAGTTTGCAAATAAATTGCAGGAATTGTTCCGTATATTCCCTTTCTTTCAAGATTTCACGCACGTTGAGCATATTAGTAGTATTTCTTGTTTGGTTCCTAGGCACGTTCTGGTATCATTATATATTATTCATTAATTCATCCTAACATTTCATAGGCATTGAAAGCATGATATATAGTATGTGCCTCTATAATAATATACAGTAGTGATCCAGAAACTTACGTTTGATATGCTTGTTCTGTCAAATATAATGATGATCATAGTCAGTTATTTTCAGTATCTGAAATGTTTACGTTTAGTATTGCTCTATATAGACAGCCCTAGTATTATCACACCATCCTTTTATATTAGCTGTAATAAATGCGAGGCACTGCTGGAAGTTATATTACAGTACGTAGATCTAGAGAATGGAGACCTCTTATTGTGATGTTTATTAATGGTAACTACATTAAACATCAATATTAATATTCAGATAAGGTTATTATAGAAGCAATTGGTTATAGCATAATAAAAGAAACTTTAATTCATTCTATACTTCGAACTTCCATTACTAATATTTCATCCGCTGATTCTGGCAGCAAGAAATATACGCTAAGTTTAGCCCTCAGACAATTTTCTATTATTCTTACCCATAGAAAATGATATATCTAAGAAATGCAATTATATAATAACTTCAAATCATGTCTCGCTCTTATTACCATTTGAAATTAATCTGAGTTGTGATTTTGGTGATGAAAACCGGGCTTTCCTGTACGGTAGCCGGTAAATTGCTCGAAAACAATTGCTCGAAAAACAATTGCTCGAATGAACAATTGCTCGAACGAACAATTATTGCTCGAACGAATATTTGCTCAAATGAACAATTGACCGAATGAACAATTGCTCGAATGAACAATTGCTCGAATAAACAATTGCTCTAATAAACAATTGCTCGAATAAACAATTGCTCTAATGAATAATTTCTCTAATGATCAATCGTTCAGATAATATAAAATATATGAAATACAGTTATTATTAATTAATTAAAAAAAAGACGATTAGGTGCAGCCTTTTGAAAAGTTTTTGTAACTCCCGATAGTAATATAATTCGGACTGAATTTTGAAATAAGTATAACAAGTGTAAGAATATGGAATAGTATATTCCTGAAAATATTGGGAATTTACAGATTCCACAAACTCCATCAAATTTAGATTTAAAATGTTTTTAGCAGAATCACAATACGCGATTTTTTTAAATAAAAATTATTGTATAAATATGTTTATGTATAAAATTCTAATATTAAATTTAATAATATTAAATGAAACATTCGAACATGAATTTTATTTGAGAAGCCAATCCATATGTTCAAATGTTTTTTTAAACTAAAAAAAAAACAATATATCTTCTTCACATCATCAACTTTAATACATGTCTCTTCGATTTCCTCTTCAGCTTTTTTTAGATCATGCAGAAACCCTTCAAAAAATCCTTCTTATGATATTGTGTTGGTGGCAAAGATTCATATCTTTGTCGTAATTCTATGGAAGGAATTTTGGGTTTAATAAATAAATAAATACGTACTATTTGGGAGTTTGTACATGTGCCGGAATGTGCAAAAGTATATGGAAAGACGTACACTATAATACTGGAGGAAAAATTGAAGATACATTTTTCTAACCAGTTTATTTGTTAAGGTATTTCCAGTGAAGATAATGATAGTCAAGGTCAAAACTATTGAGTTAAACTAACATATTATGGGTTATGTTAAAACTACCATTTTACACAATTTGAAATATAATTAGCAAAATTTAAAGGTGAAATTCTATCAGTAACTGTATATACTTTTTTCTTCTTTTACCGTCAAAATATGAAAAAATAATAATTGTTTTGAAAATAATAATAACCTTTTTAATATAATAATTTTGCAATTACTATTAGGTTTAAATAAATCTCTAACTACGATTTGAAATATATTGAGCTGAAAAGCATTACAATTAAATAGTTTCCTTGGAAATGGGTCCTTTTAAATTAATTCAATTCCATGAGTGTAGAAGTATTTTTACCGTATCACCTAAGTACAAAAATTATTTAACATGTTCCAAGTAATGAGAATGTCTTCCTCCTTCTCATGTTGGTTCAATATAAACAATCCACTATTTATTTTAAATATACAGGGTGTCACAGAAATAAAAACATGAAGCGAACTGTTTATCCTAAATAACTATTTCTCAAAAAACAGTATAAGAATAAGAAAAGGCATATAATATATAGTATCTATATACTAACATCACAATATATTGTATATATATTTAGTTTTGTTCTGGACACCCTGTACACGTATATACAATTATAAATCTTCACGGTAGTTCTTGTCTTCCTTATTGGAAGACAAGAATTGTAGTCTGAGTTATATTTTTGTACTCTTATTTTCATATATAATTTTTATATTCTGAATTAGTTCTTAGTATTTCCTATATTTAAGTTTCTTCTATATTCCCTATTTTCATTTTTTTCATATTATTGACATACTCTAAACCATTTATTATCGTTAAATTCTATGTATTCTATTGTTTCCCCTATTTCCATCAGTATTTCAAATTTTCTTAATAAAATTTGTTGAAACGAGAATTAAAAAAAAAATAATATACAAATGAATATTCGATTCAAAATGAAATAGGACAATAATAAATTATAATAACTTATCAATATATTTAAATTAAAAAATAAGATCTAATTATCAATGATTTATATAATTTAGAAACGTAATCTGGAACAAGTTCCATTAAAATTATTAAACTGATATGAATTTAAATTATTTTCATCTTATTTTAATAAAATAAACAATTATATTCAGTTATTCTAATATAATAAGCATAATGTATTTAGTTATTCTAACAAAACTAAATATTCTCTATGGGGAAACTAAACAGAAATATAAACCTATTTGTTTTTACTAAACCTTGCATCCTATGTAGATAAGACACGTACACGTACATAGTATTAGAAGGTCGAAGGTATTAGTAGGCTCTGTTTGCCTGATAGGTAAACGTAAAGGAAGAAAAAACTACGTTTAGTTTAAATAACCTCTTGATAAGCAACGTATATTCTTGTAGCCGAGACGAAATCCAGCTCTATACTTGGGGTATGATTGTTGTTGTGCATCATTTCACCTTTTTAAATGGAAGAACAGAGATATGTTTGAATCAATGGATGGATAAATTTTTAATTATTTCTTTCAAAAATTGACTTTTAGTGATCTAGATGTTGTTATTTCAAATAATTTAAAGTAAATTATACCTACTTCTCAGCTCCTTCTGGGGGTGCGTACCTCAGGGGTTCTACATATTAATCTAACTATAATCATTGATTGGTGACTATCATTATTGCTTAATGTAAAAAAAAGATATGAAAATCGAACTTAAGAAGTTTTTTGTTTTTACTTAAAGTCTCGATTAAAATAGACTTTGCTCTTCAGTAATGCAGTTCAAATAAGGAAAAGAGCCAATCTAACATTTGTTAGTAAAGGGTCTAAGCCTTTAAGCAGTAGGTAGATCCTTTACTCCTTGAAACTGAGATTTTTTATCTTCTTTGTAAGAATATAGCTAACTTAACCTAAAAAATAATACGATAATAAACGACAAAACTTGAATTCGAAACTGTTCCAATTTGGCCAAATAGAATAATTATCAATTTTAATCTAATTAATTTTAGATTTTTTAATTTTTATTTGTGTCAAATATTTTACACTTTAATTTTTTGTAATTTTAGAGAACAACGCTATTAGGTTATGCTTTTCAACTACGAGGTTTAAGATTTTCGTGTTAGGTAGACTCGTAGGCTTCATTTACTATCACCTCTTCATTTTCCTCTTTCATTCGTGAGTGCAGCCACCGGTGCTTGTGTCCCTTTTCGTCACATTTCCTGGTAAGTGACTGCATTCTATGAGTAGCTTCTCTGCATACATGAGCTTGTCACTGATGGTGGTAGGTGAATTTGCTCATTGGGCCACTTTCCTTTCTGACTGCTTCTTCCATTCCCTTGTACTTAATTTACATAATGTTAAGGTTTGGAGATTAAAAATTAACATTAAATACAAAGATTAAAAATTAACATCAAATAAAAAGATTAAAATTAACATCAAATAAAAAGATTAAAATTAACATTAAATACAAAGATTAAAAATTAACATTAAATACAAAGATTAAAAATTAACATTAAATATACAAAGATTAAAAATAAACAATAAATAAAAAGATTAAAAATTAACAATAAATAAAAAAATTAAAAATTAATATTAAATACAAAGATTAAAAATTAAAATTAAATACAAAGATTAAAAATTAAAATTAAATACAAAGATTAAAAATTAATATTAAATACAAAGATTAAAAATTAACATTAAATACAAAGATTAAAAATTAACATTAAATAAGAAGGTATTATGCTATAATTTCCGCGTTAAATAACTAATATTTTTATAATCTCCATGTAATATTTAGGCTAATTAAGCATCATAAATAATTTAAAAAGCAATATATTTCTTTAAAGAGGGAACATATTTAAATAAAGTAATTAATGAAAGAGTACACATGTGTTCTAACCGGGCGGCTAAAAGGAAAATAGATCTTAATTATCACGCACTATACATTATTTGAAAGGGGTCATTATGTGCTCATGTGATAATAAGCATTTTAATTAAATTTTAACAAGGATGTATTTCCATACGCTCGATACTGACGTAAAACAGTAGATGACAAGTTTCATTATTTCAATTTATTTGTTTTATTTGTTGTCACATTTTCTCTGAGAATATTTCACTCTTCTAAACTATTAGAGCTATTAATTTGAAGTTAGTAGAGGGTTTGACGTCTGCTTCGAAATCAAGAGCCTTCTAGTTGACGTCGAAAGAAAATTAACTACAAGTGACAGGAAGAAGCAGTCTGAAAGCAAAGTGACTCATTGAACAAAGGCACCAACCAATAGTCCGTGACAATGCTCATGGATGCAGATTTGCTTCTACGTGAATGCAGTCACTTACCAATGAAGGTGATGAAAAGGGACACAAGCACCGGTGATTGCACTCACAAATGGAAGAGGAAAATGAAGAGGTGATAGTAGATGAAACCTATTTGCCTACGTAACACAAAAATCGAAGACGTCTTAGTTAAACAACCTTTATTTGCACTGATGTACTAGTTTTAAACTGAAGTAGTTTTTATAAGTCATTAAACGTATTAAGAAGACACCTGAACTGGTGTTCTTTCCAATAGCAAACTATTTGTAACAGATTACTTCCAAATAGAGCGAATAAAATTCTATAGTTAATTAAGAACACACACTATGTTTCTAATAGTTCAGATTATATGTTTATTAAAAAACAATTCATTTAACTTTTGAAATGGAAAAGAAAACCTTTTTCAAATCGGGGTAAGAAAATTTGATAATATAATTACAACACGCAGTTTATATTTATAATATATTTTAAATATAAATGAAGTATACGAAGTTGAAACATAAATCACACGTCAAACTAGCAGTCGAGTTGTCAACAGGGCCAATTGTCCGCACTGAATTGTCCGGTGGCGAGTTGTCCGGTCACCTGTTCATGGAGCGAGCAATCTTTCTGGCTGACTTTTTCTTAATAGTACGTTAGGTCTTCTTTCCTTTTGGCGTTGAAAATCCTTTTTAACATAAATAATTGTGGTAATTAGAAACACCTGTATACACTATAGCTGTACAGTATATAATGATTACCTTTGCAGGTGCTAGACATAGTAATGTCGTACATATATCGTCATGAGCGGTTGTCATGAGTTCAAGTGATTAACTTTATTCATTTTTTTTATATTCATGCTTTCTGATAACGAATCAGCCGAAAAGAACACTAACATGGATTCCTCTTATTCGAAAATGTTTTGAATAACAATTAAAAATTCTAACATTAATATTTCAATATCCGCGAGCTCTTAAATAACTTGTTCCTCTAGCGTGTTTAATTTCTATATAGGATTTCATCCTAATTCTTTTATCCCAATCACCATCTAAAAAAATGGATCTTTCTATATTCTAAGTCTTCTAATTTTTCCCATAATTATCTAAATATAAATTTCTACAATTATAAACAATAACCTAAATATATCTAACATAAAACTATATAGTGAGGCTTAACTCAGTATACATTATATGATTCCTCCTGCTTTTCTCAGCATTGTATTGCATTGAAATAATTGAAAAGCTTTAGAAATTTATAAAATATTTAGTTAATTATCACTCGTCTCATTTGAATCACTGTATAATACATTAGTTGCACACTTGCTTTTTAATATGTACTACATTAGCATATGTCATTATGTTTAAAATTGTTAGTTATGTTTATATCTTCCCAATATACATCTGACGATTGTATCACTTGCATGCATAAATTTATTTAAATTAAAAGCATTAATCTCTATCAAACCTTCATTAGTAATGTTATATAAATATTAATGTACATAGTTAGAAATATGAACTTAGAGGAATGATATACGGAATAAATTGAATACAAACTTATATAGGAATAGCCCCCAGGGGCTCTATCCTGAAGCTGGCTGTGGTGAATGGAAGAGGAGGAGGGTGGCGTCCCTTGGGCCCCAAACTGTTGTAATTTGAATTATGGATTGTCTTTTTTCATTTTTTACCATGTTTATCATTTTTTTAACGCTACTGGCAGTTTTAGAGGATAGCGCTAGGGTTATGCTCTTCAACTACGAGGTCTTAGATTTTTGTGTTAGGTAGGCTCTTAGGCTTCATTTACTATCACCTCTTCATTTTCCTCTTCTATCCGTGAGTGCAGCCACCGGTGATTGTGTCCCGTTCCGTCACATTCCTTGGTAAGTGACTGTATTCACGGAGTAGCTTTTCTGCATCCATGAGCATTGTCACCGACGGTGGTAAGTGACTTTGTTCATGGAGCCACTTTCCTCTCTGACTGTTCTTCCAGTCCCTTGTATTTAATTTCCTTTTGACGTCAGCGATATGGCCTTTGGTTCCGAAGCAGACGTTAAACCCCCTTCTAAATTAAATTAAATTATATAGTAATAGTAATGTCAAATTCATATATGAATAGTTTTTTTCGAGTCCTAAGATTTAATGATAAAAACCACAAGTTCCACTGAGTGTTATATTTAATTTAAAAAAATTTGATTTTAGTCATATTCGTCTTTCGGTAAATTTGTCTCTCGGCTAATCTGTAGTTCGGTAAATCATTTATTGGCAAATTAAGAGTTCGGCAAACTTGTATACGGAGAATCTGGTTCGGTAAATGAGTTTTCGGAAAATTAGGTTTCGGCAAACTCGTACTTCTTTTACAGAAAATGGGAATAGAAAACAAAATAATTTAACTAACTCCTCACCAGAACTCTAAGAATATGTTTAATGTTTATTTTACCGATATTCCAGATATAAATATGTGATATTCTATCAAAATAGTATTAAAATTAATTCAATTTAAATATTCAAAATGATTTTATCTTCGGTTTTATTGTTACAAATTTTATTCTTCAGGACTAGTTTCTGCCAAACTGAACAAAATGATAAGGTGAGTGTTTAAGAATAGGATTAGGGACATTTTATAAACTTTTGAAAGATATAATTTTGAACTATTTGAATTTAAAAAGCCATGCTATATAATTAAGCCATCTAGCGGTGAAAACGTCAATCTCTGTGCGTGTGTTTGTCACGTTTGTGTTCATAATATTTGTCAGCAAATCTGTACCAACGCCATCTAGCGGTACAACTGACTATTTATCCATTTAACTCTATTTTATCAGCAGTTTCATTATATTAAGATGCATAGCTTCTAGAATATGTTGGTATGTATAAAGTATGCCTATTAGTTAATGTTATAAAATAAAGTATGGAAAAAGTTAGAGTTCATTTAGCTCATTTCCATTTGAATTATAACAAACAAAATTGGCTCACGGTTTGAAAAACTGTAACTCTTTTCCTACCTTATTTTATAACATATGCATCTTAAAATATTAAAACCGCTGGTAAATTAGGGTTAAATGGATAAATAGTCAGTTGTACCGCTAGATGGCATTGGTACAGATTTGGTGACAAATATTATGAACACAAACGTGACAAACGCAAGCACGGAGATTGACGTTTTCAGCGCTAGATGGCTTAATTACATAATTTACTATAGCTTTTGAAAATTCCATGTTATTTTATCATTGATGTTTCTTAATGATATTCAATCAAATTATATGAAACTTTGTACTGAGTCTCTGATAAATGCAAGATCATGTTTTATTAAAAAATAAATTTGATACTGATTCAATAACAGGAAAAGTTCATATAATATCTAGTAATGGTATGAAGGTATATGCTCAATTACATGATGTTTAAAATCACAATTGTTATCATTTTGTCCATTGTTTAAATATGAGGAAAATGGGCAAAAATTAACAATGGAATAATTATCAATAGAAAGAATTTATTTACTTATTTTCCGGTCATTACAAAAGAGTACATTTTTCATAGTCATAAAATTGAGAACCAAAATTATTGTTTATTTTAGGATATCATATTGACTAAATTACATGTTTAAAATATATTATTAATAAATGTTCATATAAAATACTAGTACAGTACCTGTTGTCCATGCATTGAAATTTCAATTAATATAATAGGGTCAGGATTATATTTAAATTCAAGGTCTTGCTATTGCTTAATATTTACTGGTTAATAAAAAATATTTTTTCTCTCAAAATTTAAACGATTATTTTTTTAGGTATTAATACTTGTGTGACACGTAGCTATGGCTACAATTATTAGTTTTTTTCCACTTTTAAATATACGTTTCTTAATATAAAGTGTGACAGACAGACAGACGCAGTACTTATTACAGCATAGATAATTCAATTATTTATCATTCTATTTAATACCAGAGAGAGAAAATGTTGTGGTGGATATAATAAAAAATAAGATTTAATCTTACCCATCTGTAGCAACATTATAATTTTTTTAATAAATTGAAAATTATATCATTCCATTTTTAAAAATATAAAGAGCAAACTGAGTAAAGGCTCTATCTAACTTTTGTGAATGAAGTGGTAGGTAAATCCTTAACCATGGAAAACTCTCCAAATGTTAGATAGTTTGTATTTTTAATAGTTTATTTGCATCTTATTTGTATTTTTGCTTATCTGTTTATGTATTATTTCTGTATTTATATTGTATTCTATTCTCTTGTGTTTTTTTTTCTTGTGAGAGTGTATCAATAAAATTTATTAGTTCCTTTAACCTATTATTTCAAGGTATATCATACCATTAATTTCATTGCCTGAAGGCTATAAGCGTCATCTGTTTTTTGGATTTAAACTCTATGTTCAAGTCATCGTATTTAACAAGCAATGTGTTTATTTTCCAGAGTAACCAGACGTTGTTTGTTACGTTTGACCCCCCTGATATAGCACTAAAAGAAGGGGAGAGTATACTGGTGAGATGGAACACCACGCTATTTGGTGTGAAGAACTACAGGATTACTGTGGAGGATCCGGTGAGTGGAAGAAACTGAAATTGAAATAGGATGAATTGGTGAGTGGTAGAAATTGAAATAGGATGAATTGGTGAGTGGTAGAAATTGAAATAGGATGAATTGGTGAGTGGAAGAAACTGAAATTGAAATAGGATGAATTGGTGAGTGGTAGAAATTGAAATAGGATGAATTGGTGAGTGGTAGAAATTGAAATAGGATGAATTGGTGAGTGGTAGAAATTGAAATAGGATGAATTGGTGAGTGGAAGAAACTGAAATTGAAATAGGATGAATTGGTGAGTGGTAGAAATTGAAATAGAATAAATTGGTGAGTGGTAGAAATTGAAATAGAATAAATTGGTGAGTGGTAGAAAATGAAATAGAATGAATTGGTGAGTGGTAGAAATTGAAATAGAATGAATTGGTGAGTGGAAGAAACTGAAATTGAAATAAGATGAATTGGTAATTGGTAGCAAATTGAAATAGGATGAATTGGTGATTGGTAGAAATTGAAATAGAAGATACTTGTGATTGGTAAAAAATGAAATAGAATAAACTGATGATTGGTAGAAATTGAAATAGAATAAATTGGTGATTGATGGTTAAATGAAATAGAATAAACTGATGATTTGTAGTTTGATAGTTAATTGAAATAGATAAAATTGATTTGATAGATAAATTAGATAGAATATAAACTGATAATTGATATTCTATAAGTTTAATACACTACTATCTGATAACTAATTTATAAATTAAAATTGAACACAATTTTCTGCATCCATGAGCGTTGTCACCGACTGATGGTATAGGTGACAATGTTCATGGGGCTACTTTCCTTCCTTTCCGATTGCTTCTTCCAGTCCCATTTATTTATTTTCAATTTGACGTTTCGACATTTAATATCCTAATAAATTTGTGAGTAAAAACAAATTATTATTCATTTATATAGAACGAAATAACTAATTTTTTTGGTACATTTTTTATAAAACCTCAAATTATTGTGCACTTTATTTACAACAATTAATGGTTGATGATGACAGTTTGACACCCAATTCTTTTTCTGAAATATTACTCTTAAATCCTTTAAATTATATCCGTTTCTTCTCCATTCAGGCTGTAGGAGTGGTGGCTGAAGAGGGAAATTCTTTCGAGTATTACAACTCTGGAGAGCTCACAGCCAGTGGTGAATTTAACGTCACTGCAAAGATACTTGGCTACAACACCATCTACTTGGCTCTTCTGGACTCAGACGATGTGGTAAGTCACTAACAATATAGTGAATTAGTTAGAATGTAGCCTAAACAGTGAACAGATTTTCTTTAGTCTGACATAAAATGGCAATTAGTTTTATTGAACTGATGGCAATTCATCGCAGAAAGCAAATTTGTTCACTATATTCACTATTCAGGCTAGATCCTAACTCATTAACTATAGAGGAGTTCTACTGTAGAACATCATCAATTATAAAACATCAAATTTGTAGAGATAAAGTTTTACTTAACAAACAAGTTTGAAGTATATTTATAATGTTTTTTATTATCACTATGTTGCGATTGCGTACCAACGGCTAGTACCAACTTTGAAACACAGGTGGCAGCACGCTTTTTTTAATTTGAAATTTCTGATAGTGGTGTATCTTATAGTGTATAATATATTTAATGATAGTAAGGACATTGCTTAATAATTTGAATTGAAGAATCAATCTATCTCATCAGATAAACATCGTCATTAATGTTGAATTTGTTTTTAATTTATTAAGCAATGTTTAGCTCAATACCTAGGCTATGATTGTTGTAGGGATCATATGTCTGTCGCTTCTTAATAAATTCACCAATTTACTTTATCTTAGTTTTAAATGGAAGAGCTTAGCTAAGTTTTTACACTACCTAGGCAGTTATTTGAAATTGTAATCATTTTCTTCAAAGTTTGATTACTAATTAACTAGATTCTAGGCCCTGGCAATTGAAATAATTTCAAGAAGAAGATATATAAGTCTCAGTTTTCTTTGGAGTTATATACCCACCGGTTCCACATATTTTAATCCATTTTATGGTTTTAAGAGAGTTAATATGTTCTGATTATCCTAAATATAGTGACTATCATTTTTTTCTGTATGTTTTTTTTTCTAAGGTTCTGGAAGTGGCCGAGCTGAAGATGATTGTAGTAATCGCTTACCAGGGCATCAACCAGTTCTTCACGACTTCAGTGGGAATTCTGCTGGCGTTGGTTTATGTCAACATGGGGGCTACCATTGACATGGATGTGGTGAAACAGATCACTAAGAAACCTATTGGCCCCATTCTGGGAATCATTTGTCAGTTTGGAGGAATGCCGCTTGTGAGTTTAGATTATATTACACATTAATTTCATTGACGACATTTCTTATTGTTCATTTTTACTGGATGAGTTTTTAATGTTTGTCATCAGTTTAAATTAAACATAACATGAACTTTTTCAGGTAATTAATGTTATTAAGCAATAGCATAATGGTATAGATTCATAATTCTTCACCAAATGGTGTATCTACCTAATTCAAAATTATTGGTTTATGATTCATGACGTTATTGAAATTGATGAACGATATGTTAACAGAATTTGGTCTCGTAATTTTCCAATCATGGATAGAATTTTGTCCACAATCATTTTTTTCGGAGTCCTTTTTTTAATCTTTTTTTCTAAATTGAATATTCATTTGTTTCTATATCATTTATTTAATTTTTCTAGATTGAATATATGTTATTTCTAAATCAAAATGTTTTTTTTTATAAAACCCATTATTTTTATTTCACTCCAACTGAATCCTAGTCGTTTCTCTTCACCAGATTGCATTCGGTTTATCAATGCTGTTGTTCGGAGACATCCCCCTGTTTCGCATTGGTATGTTCATGGGGGGCTGTGTACCGGGTGGGGGTGCATCCAACATGTGGACCCACTTGCTGGAGGGTAGCCTGGACCTTTCTATCATGATGACATTTGCCTCCACCCTCATATCATTTGGTAAATTTAGAACAAAAACCTAAGCATGTAATTCAAATTTGAGGGAAAATATGGAAAATTGCAGTCAGAGAAAGTGTATCCATTATGATTTCTTGACCTTTCACTAATTTTACATTTCAAAAAATAAACTGTATACATTTTATTATTGGTCCGGGTACAGGATGACTATTTTATAAAAATTTTAAATAATTGGAATTAGGCAAACTGCGATTTGAGAGAGTAGCATTTAACGGAGACTCTTTTAGTTGGTTAAATACTAAAATTGTATCCTTTAATCACATGTGGTAGATAGACATTTCTCTCATTGTTCTAAAGTAACTATCATTCATCACTAGGGTTGTAACAATATTCATTTAAAATCCTAGATCTTGAGAATATCATAGACGAAACTAATGAAATGGTATCGAATACTATTTAGTTTTCATTTAGAGGAGTTCAATAATGTTAAATTATCTCCATCTATAATATATTCAGGATCTATGATTTTAAAAGCGTATTACAACCCTATCATGACATATGCTAACATCCACTTCTCGAGTAAAATCAGATTTCCCTCTTTAAAATATCTCCTATTAGATAAATTAGTTTTTACAACAATTATTATCTCTACAGGAGCACTTCCAGCATGGTTGTTCGGACTAGGACCTGTCGTAGCCTCCGAAGCGAAGTTCCACATTCCGTATGGTGACATCGCCATCATCGCAGTGATGCTTATCATACCTTGCGCCGTGGGATTGCTGGTGCAGCGGTTCTTACCAAAGTAAATATTAATGTTACATTCCCTATTTTGTTAAGCTAATATCAGCAAGTATCAACAATAGATAAAAAATAAATATGTCTGTACTTTTGATTATTAAAACAATGACACTTTCTCTGATAGTACATCATCACAGTGACTCTTTTCTCTGATAGTACATCATCACAGTGACTCTTTTCTCTGATAGTACATCATCACAGTGACTCTTTTCTCTGATAGTACATCATCACAGTGACTCTTTTCTCTGATAGTACATCATCACAGTGACTCTTTCCTCTGATAGTACATCATCACAGTGACTCTTTCCTCTGATAGTACATCATCAAAGTGACTCTTTCCTCTGATAGTACATCACCACAGTGACTCTTTTCTCTGATAGTACATCATCACAGTGACTCTTTCCTCTGATAGTACATCATCACAGTGACTCTTTTCTCTGATAGTACATCATCACAGTGACTCTTTTCTCTGATAGTACATCATCACAGTGACTCTTTTCTCTGATAGTACATCATCACAGTGACTCTTTTCTCTGATAGTACATCATCACAGTGACTCTTTTCTCTGATAGTACATCATCACAGTGACTCTTTTCTCTGATAGTACATCATCACAGTGACTCTTTTCTCTGATAGTACATCATCACAGTGACTCTTTTCTCTGATAGTACATCATCACAGTGACTCTTTCCTCTGATAGTACATCATCAAAGTGACTCTTTCCTCTGATAGTACATCACCACAGTGACTCTTTTCTCTGATAGTACATCATCACAGTGACTCTTTCCTCTGATAGTACATCATCACAGTGACTCTTTCCTCTGATAGTACATCATCATAGTGACTCTTTCCTCTGATAGTACATCATCACAGTGACTCTTTCCTCTGATAGTACATCATCAAAGTGACTCTTTCCTCTGATAGTACATCACCACAGTGACTCTTTTCTCTGATAGTATATCATCACAGTGACTCTTTCCTCTGATAGTACATCATCAAAGTGACTCTTTCCTCTGATAGTACATCACCACAGTGACTCTTTTCTCTGATAGTACATCATCACAGTGACTCTTTCCTCTGATAGTACATCATCACAGTGACTCTTTTCTCTGATAGTACATCATCACAGTGACTCTTTTCTCTGATAGTACATCATCACAGTGACTCTTTTCTCTGATAGTACATCATCACAGTGACTCTTTTCTCTGATAGTACATCATCACAGTGACTCTTTTCTCTGATAGTACATCATCACAGTGACTCTTTTCTCTGATAGTACATCATCACAGTGACTCTTTTTCTCTGATAGTACATCATCACAGTGACTCTTTTCTCTGATAGTACATCACTACAGTGACTCTTTCCTCTGATAGTACATCATCAAAGTGACTCTTTTCCTCTGATAGTACATCACCACAGTGACTCTTTTCTCTGATAGTACATCATCACAGTGACTCTTTCCTCTGATAGTACATCATCACAGTGACTCTTTCCTCTGATAGTACATCATCATAGTGACTCTTTCCTCTGATAGTACATCATCACAGTGACTCTTTCCTCTGATAGTACATCATCAAAGTGACTCTTTCCTCTGATAGTACATCACCACAGTGACTCTTTTCTCTGATAGTATATCATCACAGTGACTCTTTCCTCTGATAGTACATCATCACAGTGACTCTTTCCTCTGATAGTACATCACCACAGTGACTCTTTTCTCTGATAGTACATCATCACAGTGACTCTTTCCTCTGATAGTACATCATCTACAGTGACTCTTTCCTCTGATAGTACATCATCATAGTGACTCTTTCCTCTGATAGTACATCACCACAGTGACTCTTTTCTCTGATAGTACATCATCACAGTGACTCTTTTCTCTGATAGTACATCACCACAGTGACTCTTTTCTCTGATAGTACATCATCACAGTGACTCTTTTCTCTGATAGTACATCACCACAGTGACTCTTTTCTCTGACAGTACATCACCACAGTGACTCTTTTCTCTGATAGTACATCACCACAGTGACTCTTTTCTCTGATAGTATATCATCACAGTGACTCTTTTCTCTGATAGTACATCATTATCTTTACGCTCATTAGTATATAAAGTATATTATAATTTTCTTGTTTCATCTAATTTAACTAATATGACTAAATCTACATGCTAAGAAAAAAAATGAACTCCTAGAATGTGAGAATTTTCATTTAAATTTTAAGCTCGTTTCATAAAAGATAATTTCCTTCGTACTCTTTTTCGTAAATAAATATTTCGAACCCTAAATTTATGCAATTTTTTTTCTAATTTCAGAGTACAAAAATTCCTCGAGTTGACTTTGTCTCCGTTTTCTCTGGCAATCATCATTTACATCTTCACCTTCGGAATATATGCCAACAAATATATTTTCCATTTCTTCTCTTGGAAGGTAAGAATTATCTAAATAATATTTCGGTATATTCCACATTCGGTAGTAGGCTTACAGGGTCTTTCCAAGAATAGAGAAACGAAATAGTTATTGTTATAGTGAATTTTAATATCATTATTTATCAATTTATTAGAGGCACAATATTTATTAGAAATTACCTGTATCTGTATTATACATTGGTTGTCATTATCATATTGGTTGTCATTATCATGTTGGTTATTATTATCATATTGGTTATAATTGTTATGTTGGTTATTATCATCATATTGGTTATCATTATCGTGTTCGGTTTAATAAAATTAAATAACTTGGTATCTGTAAAACACATTTTTGCCTCAATTCAGGAAAAGACCCTTAATTACATCCTCTTGATAGCCAATAGTAACTAAATGTATGCTCTACTAAATAATGTTGGGGTTGAATATACTAAGATCAAATACACCTAGAACCTGGTAGCCATACCTACTTTCAACTCTTGCCTCTGTCATAACTTGTTAAAATTGCCTCCTTCCAAGTCAAAGAACTGGACTCAATATGTACCTCTCCTGAAGATGAACTATAATTGACAATGTGATAATAATAAATAATACTATATTTTAACGCAGAGATTATATACCTCTGTAAAAAATGAGCAACCTGTCGAGTTTAACAATTTGTCTACCGTTGTGATATAATAATCAAAAAATTCATTGGACCATTTATCCCAATGGTGTTTTTCAGTGAATACTATTAGCCTATAATTATGTTCTTATATTTTAAATTACAGTTGAAATGATTTACATTTTTATTTCTAATTTGCATATTTACATTATACCAATATAATATATTTTGTATATCTTGTTTACATGTGCGCGATACCAAAAATTGAACGGATCAAAATTTATTTTTAAAGAAATTTCCCATAAAATACCATTACGAAATATGGATGGAAAATACATTCTGTAGTGAAATGGTTAAAAAATTAATAATCACAAATATTTATCAAATTTTAAATAGTTAAAGCTCATGGAAATTCACTGAAATTGTTGGTTAATTTAAACGAACGTTTCATTGGCCCCCAGGTTGTGCTAGCAGGTTTCGCTCTTCCAACCCTAGGATACCTCTTGGGTGTTCTCCTGTCCTCTATCTTCAGGATGACTTGGAAAGAGAGGATAGCTATCGGAATAGAAACTGGTATCCAGAACATGTCCATCGCAGTAGTGGTTCTGAATTTTACTTTGCCGCAACCAGCTGGGAACTTAGCAGTCGGTAAGAGTATTGAACATATGGTAACCTATACACGGACATTTATACAGTAATTAACTTGGATCATGAATCAGTATAATTGTTAATTATTATTAATTATCATGACATATGTTAAAATTCACCTTTCTAGTTTTATGAGTGTCCCGTGGTTTAGATGCTACACTATTAAATAGAGCACTGGAATTATTATGAACTTTTACAATATTTATAAGTAATTCTTGATAAAATTGAACGCTTTTTATATCTTTGAGAATTTTGTCTAAATGATAACAATATAGTCTTTACAGTGGAATACAATTGCATCATTATTTGGATGTTTTTTTCCACAGTTGTTCCAGCTTCAGCAGTGATCATGTGTCCTGTGCCCTTGACTCTACTCTACATTGGCAAATTAATTTATGGAAGGTGCACCAAGAAGGACGAGATGGATATCACCGAGGTAAGACTTTCTTTCAAATTTATCGAAAGCAGAATATCCTCACTTTGTATTATTTAGACATGCTTAGTCGGATACATAACATTAAAATCATTATTATTTAGATTACCTAATTACTGTTTAATAAACTAGAAAACAATAATTGGCCCAACTTCACATGGTAAATACTTGGTTTGCAAACCTTAAGCAAATGATATTGTTTTCCACTCATCATTAAAATTTTTATAAAAGTTAGAATTATGCAATACTGTCACGTTATTGTTTGCGTGTTACTCTGACGTCAGACTGAAGATTAGAAGTAGGTGTGTTTAGTGCATCACCTTCTCAGAACCAAATGTTGTCGAGGTAAAATAATAATAACTTTAATTTTACCGATTTGGAAGCTGTCTTTTCATGAATAATTCTACTTTTTCACATAATTATATACGATTAGGCAAAAATGAAGGTGATAAATGGTAAGATACTCATATTACGAGCATTTCTTCAAAAATTTCACGAGTGTGTTTGAGAACTTATGTGTGAATGTCTCACTAATATCAGTTAAGGTTCATTTCATTATCATAGAAATTCTATTTTTTATAATTTTCTCTAATATTTTTTTTTTCTTCACAGCCCTCTAAGACGGGACAAGATTCTACCAAAGTAAAAGACTCCAACCGCATGGAAATGGCTAACGGAAATGAGTCCTTTAAGAGCAACGGTATCGATAATGTTGCGGCTGATCTATCAGACGATTTGAAAGCTTAGTCTGCTCTTCCATCGAAGTCTAGCCATTCAACCTATTAGAAACCTCCACAGGGACGTATTTCAGTGAAGTAATGTTGTTTCAAAACACATTTGAGTTAATTCAATGTAGCAAATGCACAAGTATCTGAGGAATATATGCGAGTTAGAAAAATCAATGCAGAATTTAATGGTAACACCTTATTTCAGAAACAAAGAATCACCTCAACGTTGTTTTTACAATTTACGATCTTATTTACTTTGACTAGCTATAAAAATATGATTTTATCAACATATTTTTTTATTATTAACTGAATGAATCACGTTTGAGTGTAAATTAATTTTCTTTAATTTTTTGACCGAAAAGGAAAAGATTTCTTAGCTCCTGATCTCTGAAAATATTGTCATTATAGTTATAGTAGGCAATTATGGTAGTGAAGAAGAAGATTAAGCTGTGATGACCCTACTTAATCTTCGATGGGCCTACCTTAATTTTTTTCCCAAGAGATTACAAACTATTTAGCTACTTATAAGTTAATGAACCTGAGGATTTTTTCTTGCCAGATTATTATAAAGCACTTGCATTAAAATACACTTTGTATAAATCGATTAGGTTGGATTTATTATTTGATAGAATTCTCTTCCATTAAAGGATCTAGAAATTTTAGAGAATAGACTCTTGTACTTATTTTAAACTTTGAATTGATTTTTTTAAAGTTTCCATTCGAAAGAGTACCAATTACCAAATTTGAATTAAATACCGAATTAAAATTTCAATATGTTATTGAAAAATATTCATAAAAATATTAATTATATATTTACCACGAGTCCACAATGAATATATTATTATGCTCATATTTTAAAGAATGATCTATTTAATAAAAACATAAGTCTGGGACAATATGCTTTTAAATCATAGATCCCGAAAATATTATAGATGGAGAGAGTATTGAATGGTTCTACACCAGCAATATATAGTATGCGATACCATTTCATTTCGTCTGTGATATTCTTAAGATCTATGAATTTAAAAGCATATTGTCACAACCCTACTAATAACTCCAAATTTTCCTCTAGCTTTGGATTCACATTTGGTAATTGATACTTTACCATAGAGGAGATAAACATGGTAATGAAGAATAGTGTAAATACTGTGATATAAATTTAGCTGTTAGAAATAAAAACATTTTTCTGAAATAGAACAATTTCTTTATTAATTAACCCTAAACATAAAATGATAGGAAAAATCCCCGTTTCATTCTGGATACTTTTATCTCATTTAAATAATCTGTACTTACAAAAGGATATATCGCATATAGTGGGACACTCGGAGTAGTTGAAAAGTGGGAGTTACATATACAGGGTGACCTACAAAAATGTCTACCCTACTTTAAATTAGTATATTCCTACAACTGATGAAGGTACAATTTTCTTTCTTGTATCATTTTGTTTGTTAAATCTTTATCAAGTTTTAATCATTTTTCTGAATAAAACAACGACTTTATTGATGGGTGGTGCAAATTATCAGAAAACGGTAACCGTAAGAGTTCATCCCTAGTGTAATATTATTTGTATAGTTTTGTAGACACGATTTTATCACATTCATGATTTATAAATTAAAGTTTTTCTGAAACCTTAAAACACCATTAAAAATATTCGAATCATCAGAATAATGGAAAATAAAATAACAACTCAATTCAATCTAGTTGAGATTGCTGTTTGTAATTTAAAAAAAATAGATGTGATTGAATATAAAAAAAATATATTGATTAATATACTGACCAATTTATAGAACGATATTGTGGATAATAAATTTTATCAAATTTCCTCATAGTTTATAACACGACAAATAGCCTAATTTTTAATATAAAGTTTATTAATAAGCCCCTTACAAATAAAGAAAAAGTTTTAGATACATCATCTTATTTACGAACATACGGTTACATACCTAACCTCCTCCTATACATATGCATTTAATACGTTAATAGGGTCTACTCACCTAAATGAAGTGATGCGTCAGTCTACATACACAGGTATTAATACACCGGAACTATCAATTAATTTACTATATTAACTTTAATCAGATCAAACGCTTGCATTCACGCAACAAGAAATAAGGAAATGTACTATCAGAGAAAAGAGTCACTGTGATGATGTACTATCAGAGAAAAGAGTCACTGTGATGATGTACTATCAGAGAAAAGAGTCACTGTGATGATGTACTATCAGAGAAAAGAGTCACTGTGGTGATGTACTATCAGAGAAAAGAGTCACTGTGGTGATGTACTATCAGAGAAAAGAGTCACTGTGATGATGTACTATCAGAGAAAAGAGTCACTGTGATGATGTACTATCAGAGAAAAGAGTCACTGTGATGATGTACTATCAGAGAAAAGAGTCACTGTGATGATGTGCTATCAGAAAAAAGAGTCACTGTGATGATGTACTATCAGAGAAAAGAGTCACTGTGATGATGTACTATCAGAGAAAAGAGTCACTGTGATGATGTACTATCAGAGAAAAGAGTCACTGTGATGATGTACTATCAGAGAAAAGAGTCACTGTGATGATGTACTATCAGAGAAAAGAGTCACTGTGATGATGTACTAACAGAGAAAAGAGTCACTGTGATGATGTGCTATCAGAGAAAAGAGTCACTGTGATGATGTACTATCACAGAAAAGAGTCACTGTGATGATGTACTATCAGAGAAAAGAATCACTGAATGATATAGTCGTGCACGGACATTTGGCCAAAGGACATATGGCTGAACGGACATTTGGCCAAAGGACATATGGCTGAACGGACATTTGGCCATAGGACATATGGCTGAACGGACATTTGGCCAAAGGACATATGGCTGAACGGACATTTGGCCAAAGGACATATGGCTGAACGGACATTTGGCCAAAGGACATATGGCTGAACGGACATTTGGCCATAGGACATATGGCTGAACGGACATTTGGCCATAGGACATATGGCTGAACGGACATTTGGCCAAAGGACATATGGCTGAACGGACATTTGGCCGAAAGACATATGGCTGAACGGACATTTGGCCATAGGACATATGGCTGAACGGACATTTGGCCAAAGGACATATGGCTGAACGGACATTTGGCCGAAAGACTTTTATTCAATGTAAACCCATATTACGAACTGCAGCCTTCGTTTAATTTAATTATTATTTTAATTTCCATGGAATTGAAAGTTATTTTATAAAAAGGAAATTTAATTTTTATATGTATATAATGTATATCCATATTACGAACTGCAAGCATATGTTGCTCAACAATTTGATTCATTTTCTTCCCAATCATGAATTTCATATCAAATATAAGGGATGGAAATAAGCTTCTCTTCATATTTTAGAACTTGTTATCATTGGTCATTATATTATTTAAAGTTATTACTCATATTGTGTTGAATAACACTACTACCCAATTTATTTCAAATCAAATTTATTTCAGCCAAATGTTCTTTCGACCAAATGTCCGTTCAGCCAACCGTCTGCTCGGCCGAATATTTTTCGCCAAATGTCCTTCGGCCAAATGTCTCTTGGCCAAGTACTAGTCGGCCAAGTGTCCGTCAACCGATGTAGTATCAGAGAAAACAGTCGTTGCCTGATGCTAATTGCACCACTCACTGTTTTCCAAATTTCAAATTTTACCAATTTGTATTGCTTGCACTCTAGCTAATTATATTATGAAGTTTAAATTTTAATAACTTCCTTAATATTGGTTCCATTCTGTTTTTGTTTTAAATGAATCTAAATATTGATGATTTTTATTTATCATATACTCACAGAGGTTGGAAGAAATAATTAGAACAGTACACTTGTGTCGAGACAATAACACAATTCGAAAAAACAGGGAAATATAACTAATAATTGCAGCAACTCTTGTCAGCCTTACAAGCTCTCTGATAGAGATCGATAATCATTGAACAGAATTTTGTGACAAAATTAGTGAATCACCCCAACTAATGTGTATAATGAATCCACAGCATAAAAATCATTATTATTTTGATATATAGCTTGACCTAACTGAATTTGAAAAGATGGCAAATTGTAGGTGCTCGCACAACAGGAGTCTCGATCTCTAAAACCGCTAAGCTTTAGATTTTTTGAGAACTACGATATCGAAGACGATGATGACTCAATTCGCAAAACAGGGACATATCTTCAGTAATTTGAGCAACTCTACATAGTCGGCCTTCCAAGCTCTTTTGTAAAGATCAGCAGCGATCACTAAACAGAGAAAAAATAGCGAATTGTGGCAACTAAGGTGTGTGATTAGAGTTAGTTTTTTTGAAAAGGGATGATTTGTTGCTGGGATTGAAGCTGTATTGAAGGCTATAGCAGGGATCCAACTCCATATTATTATTACTTATTAATAACAATAATATCAATACATTATTTGTCAAAAAACTTAATATGTACAAACGACTATCCAGCAATAACGACCTTTTCTGAAGAAATTTTGCACAAGATTTTGCGTTCACAGGATTTCCTTCAGCACTTTCTGTTTTCTGATTTAGCACATTTTCATATCAACGGTTGAGTAAACATCTCACAATTATTTTTTTTTTACTTGTATACTACTAATCCTCACTATAGACAGCAGAGAAGCCACTTCATTCACTTTGAACAACCATGTAGGAAACCATATGCGATGGAGGAATTTTGGGCCCAGTACTCATTAATACAATTATTAATGGTGACTGTTATCTTTTTTTCTTCCGGTCTGTCTTTCGATCTCCTTCTCGATTGTACCAATTTCTGAAAGATTTGTTCCCACCCAATATAGTCAGGAATTATTGTCATACAGTAGTTGAATGAAAAGCTTCCAAATAGATGGATTGACACAAGTTTCAATAGCGAGATGAACATTAGGTGATTATTAAGATCACCTGATATTATATCTGGAGACTTTTTCTAAGAAGATTCATCAAAAGTAAAGTTTATCATACTGAACCAAGGGATATTAATAATTTGAAAAACAGATTCCACCTCGAAGAAGTAACTTTGGAAATGTTGTACAAAGCTATAGTTTTATTCCATACTCGTTTAAATTCAGATATGCTAGGCAATGGCCACTAAGATAAAATATAATGTATAATGGGTTAAATATAAATATAATATGAAATTCTATCAAGTAGACAAAAATATTCAAAAGTATTAGTATTTCATGCATATAATCGTTCAATGGAGATACTCTCTAACTAGAAATGTTAGTTGGCTTACTACTAAAAATATGATTTATGGTGTTGACATCGAAGATTAGATAATCCAACTGAATCTTCTATGCAGTTATATCATAATTTCTAATTACTCATTCACTATTTAATGAATAGTTAAAATTTTTGAAATATACTTAAAATATTACTTATCTTGATTAGATTCTTTTGTTAAAATTGGCCTTCTGTTTTGGGAACTTTTTTTTTCATTCATTTTTTAAAAGTCGCCGACTTTTCCTTCTTTGTCCGTATCAGATGTGGGAATCGAATAGTTCTCTTCTTTTTGGAGTCCCTTACGCATCATCTTCCTTTCGGCTGTTAGGTTTATCCTTCAACAGAATAGAAAGGATTTAGTACCACCGTCGATAAAGTTGGTGAAGAAGCCACAGAAGAAGAGCTGTGTCGCTCTTTTCTCTGCTCAAAAACTGGATCAGCAACATTGACCTAGAGAGTGAATTTGAATCAAATCTTGAAAATTGGTTTTCAACGGGAAAATCACATTTGTGCAACGCACAACCAATGAAACCTTAAGACCCGTGTACAATATCAATCATTTCATTGTGCTTCCATCATTGATCTAATATTAACAAAGTAACTTAACAAGAGGTAATAGTAATTCATTCTATCAAAACAGCCTAAGTCACTTGAAGTATTCTTCTCAATTCTCACATTTCAGAAAACTTTGTCGAACGACCATTCCAAAATATGTATAGTATATTTAACTTTTGGGAATAAATACATTTTATTATTGTGAATTTTTCAATTTAGGCATTCGTTTTTAAGAAATTGAAGATATAAAAAAAATCCTAAATTTAAGGCAAATTTTTTTTTTAATCCATATTCTTTTTAGTTTTAATGTTCTTTATTGTTTAGTCTACCACGAGAAAAACGTTTCATAACTTTTTAAGATGTTTTCCAATAGAAAACCTCATTTTTCGGCATCACTGAGCTGTTCTAAAACGGTAATAGGTACTTTATTTCTAAATCGGTAAATTTGTTTTGTAGGCTCATGACTAATGTATATTAGAAAATTGAAGTGAATCCCCCGTGACGAATGACAATGACAATACATGACCTTTATATGACCATACAAGACATTTTATGTGACCATACATGACCTTTATATGACCCTTATAGCAACAAAAACCCTAAAAAAATTAACTGCGTTTTCCCGCTAACAACATTTTTGATAATTTTCCAAATATATTTGACTACTTCTCTTACAATTTTCAATAAAGGTTGATGCGGTTTGTGACAAGTTATTCTAAAAACTCGTGTCTTCATTCTTATCATACGAAAATTCAACTTTCAAATTATGAAACAAAATGAAATCCCAAAAACTATAAAAAAAAAATCCTCCACCCCCTCAATTTTTTTTTTGCTAATTTTCTAATTTCTGATATCCAAAAAAAAATCTGAAAATGTTTTATGAGAAGCTCATTTATAGTAATCCTATTTTCAATTTGAGACTAAAAACTAGGAAATTGAGCTAAAATTGAGGAAGAAGTAGTAAAATTAAAATTATGAAGAAAATTGGAACAAAATTTATAACATTATTAATATTCATTGTATCACAAAAATATTGCAAGCATTAATATCTTAGAATTTTTATTTTACTATTCATATCATAATTTCATCTACATTGGACGGTAAATAAAGAATACGGTCCAGAATCTGTACGCTCCCCCTTAAGACAGTTTTAAAATTCTTGTAACATTTTCAACAAAAGTATTTGAAGCCGTATTTTTAATTCCTCATTTCTCTTCCCATTTTCTTTGGATAAGCGATCCTTGATGACTAACTGCAATTTTCGAAGAAACCAGAAGTTTTTAGTTTTAACCTGTGATAAAAAAATGGAAAAAAATGGAAATATCTCTACTTCTTTGTTAAAAGTCCTTCGAAAACTTAAAAACTATCATTTATTTTATTGTAGCGCAATAACTCATTAACTTCTATTCATTCAATTTTATCACTATAGATAAAGTTTGAATGTTTTTTATTTTTTGTTTTTTGTTTTGCGATCTACAAATACTATAAATTCATTTATTTCATATTTTCACCTGTAAGAAAAAAATATGATTTTTGTCGGTTGGGTGGTGTAAACCAGTGGTCGGCAACCCCCGGTCCGCAAACTGGTGCCGGTCCGCGGAACAATTGGTACCGGGCTGCGGAGGGCTAGTCAATAACTCAATTCAAGATAACTGTGGCTTCACATAAATAGATGAAACAATGAAACAATTTATTCAAAAACACAATAAAATACAAATTAAAAAGATTACAATCATAATGAGTGACTAAAGTATTTAAGGACCGTGAAGCTGAGAGTCAGCTTATAGGATAATACAAGTTGGTATAAAACTTCAAATTTTCCGAGACAATTACCTTTAAAATGAAAATATAACTTATAACAATCAGAGTTGTTTTGATCAAGAGATTTAGGGTCCTCTCTGTGGACCCGTACTGTCCTATCCTATCCTTCGTGACACGTTAAAATCCTATTTAGACGCGTATATATATACCTGACTACTATTATCTCATTATTTTTTCGAACTTAAGTATCACTATCTCTTTTGGGATCATCTGTAAGATCTGAAAACCAAGATTTTACTGCTGTACAAACTGAACCCCAATGATTTATCTCCTGAACAATCCACACTCCATACATGATTATTCCCCTCCTGTACAATCCGCACTCCAATGATTTCCTTCCTGTATAATACGCACCCCAATGATTTCCCTCATGCACAATCTGTATCATAATGATTTCCCTCCTATACAATCCGCATCATAATAATTTTCCAACTGTATAATCCGCACCCCAATGATTTCCCTCCTGTACAATCTGCACCCCAATGATTTCCCTCCTGTACAATCTGCACCCCAATGATTTCACTTCCGTATAATACGTACCCCACTATGAACTTGAGTACAGATTCTACAGGTGATCCTTTTTTTTACCTGATTATGTTTTTTTCCTACCTGTACCTGAGTAATTAAATTATTTTGTCCTGAGTAATTGAATTATATTGATATGAGTAGTATTACTATATTTTGTACCAGATTAAGATTGTTATTGTAAAAGGAATGTTCATATAAAGGATTATACTTTATATTAGCTCCAGAAAGTGGTAGCCTCTTAGAAGCGTACGAATTTTAGGTCTACCCAATTAATATTATTAGCTAAATTCATCCGCCGGGCCACGAGAATAGTGTTGAACTTTCACCGGTCCACGACGATAAAAAGGTTGCCGACCACTTGTGTAAACCACCAACCGCACGTATAGTCCGTTGTACATTTGAGGCATGAAAGCCCACTATCTAAATGCACTCTTTCAAAAATTAAAGAGGATATTTTTCCTCAAATTTGAAGAGGCGACCCCGTTAAATCCATAGTCAATACATAAATATCGATGAATAGGCGCACGCAATACTAGAAGAAAAAAATTATATTGTGCATTCAAAGAAATTCTGATGCACGTAGTTATTTCGTTTGGTCTAAAGCGAGACACTTTAGTACATCAAACTATAGATAGGATGCACTTAAGTGCATCAAACTATAGATAGGATGCACTTAAGTGCATCAAACTGGTGCACTTTAGTGCATCCAAACTATAGTTTGATGCACTAAAGTGTCTCGCTTTAGAGCCAAAGCCATAGGGCATAGGGTGAGCTCGGAACACCTTTGTGCATCAGTCGGAGTTGTTTATTTGGTTCTAGGTAAATTCCCCTGCGGAAAATTCCACCACGGAAAGTTCCACCAGGTAAGTTCCACTGCTGGTAAGTTCCAGCACGGAATATTCCACCGCCGGAAAATTACCCCGCGGAAAATTCCACCACGGAAATTTCCACCAGGTAGTTCCACCGCTGGTAAGTTCCACCACGGAATATTCCACCGCCGGAAAATTCCACCGCGGAAGATTCCACCGCATAATATGGATTTCATTTACAGATGGTATAACATTTAATATTAACTGATTTAAAGAAAAATATTTTTTTGTGGTAACCGAACAACATTTCATTAGTTAGAAAGTTATAAATTATAAAAAATATGTCATGTTAAGTCAAGAACTACGAGATAAGGTAAGGCGAACGTACGAAATAATAGACAGATCAAACAATCTTTTAAATATAAATCAATTAAATTTTTAATAAAATTTAAACCGTGGAAATTCAACAATAAAGTTCCACTGCCCCAGTGACAAACAATTGAGGTTTCGTTTGATTATCCCTTAAACATATATATATATGATGAAACTGAAATTCAGGATAATATTTTGTTTGTAACATAAATTTTATTTTATATATTATCTATTATCACCCGAGTTTTTAAATGTACCAATACATATTTCAATTTGAATCAGCGACAATAAAAAGATGAATTAAATAATAAATTTGACACGTACTGAAATAAAATATTTTATTAGTATCGATATATTTTGATATAAAAAGAAAAATTGCAAAGCTGAAACTTTCTGTAACTGTTTAATAATCTCATTTAAGACTATTATATGTAGTTTAAATATATTGCGTTTCAACTAAATTTTGAACATAGGGTTAAGCGGATAAATTGCAGAACATTAACTAGCTTTGACCTGAAACCACAGACTCACGAATAAAAATCATAATTTCTAAACTCACATAAGATATATAAATCAAAACACATACAGAGTTTCTTTTGATATACAACATCTTAATATAAATTTGGTTCAGCAGGTCTCTGATTTAAATTGACTCTATAGAAATAGATACTAAAAACATGCTTGTCATATTGCTGCTTAATATTAACATTTTCAATAATGAAACCTAACAAAATTTATTTTTGTATCAAATATTAAAATCTGAGCTTTAGTGTTTTTGTTGACAGATTCAAAAAACTAAATTTATCAGTGTTGCCACAGGTTGGTGTTCCAATACCAGCGTCATAGTCTATCATTATTAACCATTTTTATTAAATATTTAATGCCCATATGATGGATTATTAATTGTTTTATATTTAAAAGGAAGATTTGTTCATTTATGATTATCAATTACCTAGACTAAAAAATACATTTTAAAACAAACTGTTCATTTATACTGTTCATTTGTATATTTTTTTCAAAATGGTGGAATCTTCCGCGGTGGAATTTTCCACATCTTGCATTTAACGCCAGTGGAATCTTCCGCGGCGGAATCTTCCTGGTGGAACTTTCCGCGGTGTAATTTACCGGCCACAGTTTATTTTTCTTAGTGCGCTTGGGGTAACGTGCTAGGCTTTTTTCAACTCACAAAATCATGAACCTTTGGTTCTTGGTAGGACTGAGAACTGTCAGAAGTAGATTTGCGAGAAACAGTTGACTGCCTTGACTGTATGAGAGCTTCTTCATCTACATCTTTAAAAAAGAATTAGTATCATGAAAATGAATTTTTGGAAGAGTAATTTACCTATTTTAGCTGACATCAATTTTGAACATTATTGCTTCATATTAATCTATTAGACTTCATTGAGTGGCATAATAGATAAACTTACTTGTTTGATAATTGTTGTATGACTGAGATATAATTTGTGATGATTTTTTCAATATGTTTTTCGGAGGGGTTGTCCTTGATTTCACATTTGTATGATCATTTGGCGAACTGGAGTAACGGAAGGAATTCAAATGTACTCTATTCAGGCCGTTGTCATTTGAGTTAGATGTACTTCTTTTGAAGAAGTAGAATAAGATGCTCGAAATAACACCCAAAAGTACAAGGAAAGCAAGTAGGAGAGACGTAATGCAAATTAAGTGCATTTTCACAAATGATTCCACTTCTATTTCTAAATTGGCTGTAAATTCTTCAGTTCTAGACACACTCCTGCCATATATGTTCCATCCAAATATAGATATCAGGTAGGATCTACCATCTTTTATTCCTCTCACAGTGAAAACTATGCCTTTACTCTCTTCAGAATCTGAATTTTCTATCGAAGCAGTTTGCAAGTCTGACACACGTTCAAAACTTGGATTTTCAGTTTCAGAAATGTGAGTTAGATTCACTATTTCCTCAGATTCACTATTTCTTTCTTCAATGAATATTGAATAATTTGTAGCTAAACCTGCTTCCCATCCTCTCTTACAGACTATTTTCAGAAAACCTTTCTGGACAGGAGAAACCAACTTATAGCTACAAGATTCCAAAGGGTCTGGAGGACCTGGAAATAATTGTTCTTTAAGGAATACTTTCAAATCTGAGATAATTAAAGAAATATATACATGTGAATGTAAAGATCTCACCTGTATAGATAATTTTGATGGTACATAGATCATTTGAATGGCCGATAGAATTTATGGCTTTACACGAAATATTAGCAGATGATAAATTAGTCTTCACAATAATCCAATTGTTCCCACTTGAAAGATTCTGCACGTTTTCATCATGGATCCACCTGAAGGAAAAAAATTGAATAACCTCAAAGTCAATAAAGGTAGATGTAAAAAAATTATGATATCATCCAAGACAATAGCTTTGAATCAAAATACAAATTTTCATAAAGCTTTTCAATAAATTATGTTAATTTACTATCAAATTGTGTGAATGCACATTCTTGAATGCATTGTGTGAGTTAATGCACATACTAATACATATCAATATAATTTTCTTTCTAGGTATTACAACTTTTAACAACAATGAAGAGGCTAAAGCAGGACTGGAGATCCTAATAAGAAAAAGTTATGACTGACACTTCAATAGATTAAAGGCTACTTCACACAAGACAGGGATCCGTCCGGGACGTCACCGGTCGGTGATTTTTTATCACTGAAGAGAGCTGGTACCGTGTGAATAAGTCCGTCGAAATTGATGTAACGATACATTTTTTCACTGACACTGAATTACTGAGAGGAGAGTGACGGAGACGGACCGGAGACCTCCGGACGGATCCCTGACATGTGTGAAGAAGCTTTTACCCTAGTGACCTAGCCGCTAGCGGGGGCGCGCTAGTCCTCATGAAAATATTATAATAACTTTAATGTTTAACAAATTTGGAAGCTGCTATTTCATTATTTTGCACTTTTTCACGGAATTACGTACGATTAGACAAAAACGATGGTGGGTCATGGTAAGATACACAAATTACGATCATTTATTCAAATATATTAGGAGGATAACAGATTCTCTCCATTCATGAGATGCAAGAGTTTGTTTTAGTACATAAGTTGGAAGTCTCACTATGGCCTGTTAATTGTAACTCTTAGGCCTTAGCGGATTAGTTACATAGATGTGCGAGAATATTTGCACACACCAAGCTCCGTACATAGTGATAAGCCCCGCCCATAAAATAATAAATAAGATATATTTTATTACTATTTCTATTTGTTAATTTTATCTTAAAGGGAATTCTTTCTTTGGCATTTACCAATGGATGTTTAAATATCAAATAAAGGTTTTTATGAAGAAAATATATCTGAAAGTCGATTGGTTAATATTTTATAGAGATTTAGGAAGGACTGGTGCGCCAGCGGCTAGGTTACTGAGAAACTTTAAAAGTCTAGGCTACTAGGGTTGAGATTAATTATGATGCACCTTCCTAGAAGAATAAAAATTGTACTTATATTTGAAACCTAAATCAAAAGTTCAAAATTCTATTAAACTTATAATTGGAGGGTAATTTGAGTAAAAAAATCCATCCAACGTCTGTGAGTAAACGATATCCAATTGATGCTCTACTTACTATGAATTAAAAAATAAGGTTCAAATAAGTAGATAACTAGTTCCTCTACCCGATAATACTAAGGAAAATTCTCAATATATTTGTAAACTTGTAAATGTAAAATCTTTTGGTTTTTGAAGTTAACTTCGTAATTTTGAAATAGGGCCATCCTATTTGATATTCCCCTTCTAGAGAAGTTGTTTGACAACAATATGCATTACTTTGTGAGAGGTAGTAAGTTTTTTTTCAAATAAACTGCAAAAAATAAATTGACTAATGTGATAAACCCCATAGAGTTTTTCTAGGCCAGATGGTTTTAAATGGTTACCTCTATAAAAATAATCAATTTTGGAGGTACTGTATTTCTTTAAGTTTTCGAATGTGTTTTTAGGAATTAATTTAGAATTTATTACCTGAGCCTTTTCTATTTCATTACGTAGTTTCGAATATATCTAAATTGATTTAGATATATTTTTCATTCCACTCTGTGTTTTATATAGGTACGATAATTGATTTTAATATAAGTTAATGAAGGGAGGAATTTAAGGATTTAATGAGCAAGTAACGTAAACAGTGAATTAAACAAATTTATTATTTTCTCTAGGGAAAATTGTAACATACGTAGTTTATTGCTGCTCGAGAGTAAATAATTAATTACCATGCTACCAAGTAGAAAGAAGAATTTGATTGTTAAAATATCGAAAATATTTTAAACATGAAAAAGTAAAGAAAGAAGAATACCCCATCAAATATATTGAATAGATATCCTTTGGCATATACACTCCTCAGTCTCGAAATTCTAACCTGTATTCAGAGGCTCGAGGATTGGCTTCTAAATTGCAGCTGATGTTGACTGGAGCTCCTCTAGATGAAAAAGAAACCACAGAAAGATTTTCAGAGCAAATGGGAGTCCTTGGAGAAGGGGGGAGTGGGCGTTCTGTAATTCAGTAAACCATTAATTCAATTGTTAACCTATTAGTCAAATTAGGAAACATTCCATGATTTGATGATTTTTATCAGAGCTATAAGTACAGTTACTGGTCACCTCTTGAGGACAAACCGGAGTCAAGGTATTATACAGACTGATTCAAAACATTCTATGTATTTTATTTGTTATTAGGATATAATATAACAAACAGAGAGCATATTGAGACAGAACTAAATTGGAAAGGGAACATTTTGGAGATTTTTTTTCTTTGTTTTGATTATATGATAGTAATTTTCTATTGACAGCCACAGTTTGCTGGACAATATCCTGGTTCTTTTACAGGTTTCTGCTATCAACTTTTCCAGGATTTCCGACGAAAGTAAGAATTTCGTCAATGAAACTTTTCTTCAGTCCCTGCATGTTATTTGCTTGTTTAACATTCACTGGTGATTTAATTTCATCCTAGTAATTAACCTTCTGGTAATTTGCCTACTTGTTCATTAATTTTCGATCAAAAACAATGTAAATATTAATATAGCCCTGTAACAAGATATTAGGTAAATAATTCATTAGTTTATTACTTTCAAAATATTGTTATTCACATTTTAAAGGTCTCCTCCACTCTATTTTTTTATTACTCTATTTATTAGAGCTGAGGTTACTGATTACAAACCTGCAAGCCATTTAAAACTTGTTTCTATATTTTTTATCATAATATGAAATTAAAGTTATTCTTGTGATTTCACTTCTACCCTCCGAATTTCAAGCGAAGGAAAAAATCCATTGAATCTTCAAAATTCAAAACTATAATAAAGCTTTTAGACATATTATATATGCCATATGGCAACCTATAGGGCTGTCTAAATACCATTACCATAAAGAAACATTAGGTACCTAAAAGTGAACCTATAGAGTAATATACCTATTACCTAATTATACCATTAAATTTACACAGCCTTCTTCTTCTATTGAATCTTAGAAAGAGTGAAAGTGGAATGCGAATATTTCTTATATAATTAATTATGAACAGAATACTTGATCAATTTCTTTTCTGTTAACAGTTATATGTTATAAAACCTTAGCTCTACAAATTTAAAGCAATTCCATATTCTTTTTAATTTCGATTAGAGATGACCATTAAGTGAATAAAAGAAACAAGGAAAGTATGACAACCCTTCTTAATCCTTCCTTAAAATGAAGAGATTTTTCCTTAATTTCCAATATTGCCAACTTATTGAATGCTTCTATATAAAATGAAGTGATTCCTATTCAATTTAAATATTGCAAACAATTACCAATAATGTCATTACATTACTAATAATGTCTTCACAACAATAAAATGTCATTAGATTACAATATTGGGTTATAATATAATTATGTAATAGTGCATCATCCAAGATTAAAATTATTGGACGTCACAGGCGGACATTCGCCAGACAAAAAAAATGCCAAATCGGAAAACTACCAGGCGGAAAACTACCAGGCGGAAAGCTACCAGGCGGAAAACTACCAAGCGGAAAACTACCAACGCGGAAAACTTGAGTCATTCAATGGTTTTATTATTTATTATTATATTTTATATACTTATATTTTATATACTTATATTTAATATACTTATATTTTATATACTTATATTTTATATACTTATATTTTTTATACTTATATTTTATATACTTATAATTTATTTACATTTTATTTGTATTTTATTTATATATTATATATGTATTTTTTTATTATTATTTATAAATAAATATTCTTTCCATTTGCCCGGAGAAATATAATCAATATGAAAAATCCTGATTGCAGTTTGTTGTATCCGCTTGGCAGTTATCTGATTTGGCAATTTATGCGTAGTTATTGGAAGTAAAATTACTAAGAGATAAATTTCTCAAAGGGAAATTAACGGAAATCAAATTACCGGGACACAATTAACAAAAATCAAATTACTGGGACGCAAATTAACAGAAATCAAATTACCGGGACGCAAATTAACGAAATTCAAATTACCAGGACGCAAATTACTGGTCACGATCATTCTAATATCCAACCAAGAATGAAGAAAAAACTCCCAATTGTTCTTTTTTCAATGTATATTTTCCCAATAAAAGATAGGACAGCTGTCATTTGAATTTGAATATCCTAGTATATCCCAGTCAAAAATGTTTTATCGAGGTGATATCCCAATATTATATTGGGCCAATGTACCCCCGAGAAACACTGTTACCTATAGTAACCTGTAGACTCTGAGTGTAGAGTGTTGATCCTTTACAATGATTACATAATTCAGATTCTCTTCTATTCCACAGTTATATGATATCACTGACATCGTTTCGATACATAGAATGTAGTATTCTCACCTATGACCTGCAGGGCGGTTACAGTTTTGACAGTCGGTTGGTTGAAGAAGCCCACTAGGCAATAGTACGAACCAGAGTCTGAAATCTGAACGTTTAGTAGACACACTGCAAGTTCTTCTGTTTGAATCCTGATAACATAGAATTTATTAGAATTATATTAAGTTGTAAAATATTTTTTATTTAAAAAGTCTAATCATTATACCCGTCATGGTCAATTTTTGGGCAATTCGTCTTTAAAAAACTTGGTAAAATGACCCTAATTCCGTTTCTGGCAGAATTGATTTCTCCAACAGCATCCAATAAACTGTCTCTGCCGTCAATACTGGGGGAAAAATTAACCAAAATTAGAAATGAACTAACATTTATGACATGATTTTAAAAACATATTAACCGGTTAAACTTTATACCATATATCAATATATTTACGTGTCATTAGTCATTACGACATCAAAGTCAAGTGCATTTAATGGTATGGGTACTTAATATTTTTAATCATATTTTTTGTTACATCGACTGTTCCAAATTAGTAAAAAAAAAGAATAAACCCTATTTATCAACATACTATAAAAGAGGCGTCTTGTTCCTGAAGACGAAAATAAGGTCGATTGCACCTCTGTAATTAGTTTTGTCAACTCCGCAAGGTATTGTAGCCTCTTGATTCGTAAGAACTCGAAGCGTTGAATTTGTAAATGAAGGTATCGCTGAAATTAATTATGGATAGAATATTAAAAACTAGTGTAGTTGCCCGTTGAAAATAACGGGTCATCATCAATATCAATTTATTTCTCGTTATTGAGTTACTTTTAATGCATTCAATTAAAATTGAATTTTCTGCATAGCCTAATTTTTTTTTTAATAAAAACATTTAAAAATTGAATAAAAAGAGAGGAATTTATATATCAAGTCAATATATTCTCGTGCGTATCATAGTTACATTCTTCATGTTAAATACCCATCTTGTAAAAGTGGACATCAAATAAATAAATAAACAAAAAATAAACAAACTACGGGAATTATTTGGAAATACTATGTATAAAGAATGGAATGGATTACTTCCTATGTGCATAAATTCTTTAGAACTTTCAAAAAGAGATAAGAAAATAAAGGGGATACCCATCAAAGAAAATAGTTAGGGGACTTTTTTTTAATTAGGCTATTGGAAAATTTAGAAGTACCTACTTGGAAAGAATCTTTTAAAAGTCACACTCAATCAGAAATTTCTGAAAATCCCCCTGGTTCATCACTTAAGGTACGGTTACTATGGATGCGTATTCAAGCGATTTTTCGCACTGACGACTTCTGATGAAATCGGATGAAAATCAAATTCATGCTTTCCAATGAGAGTGGTTACAGTGGCAGCGATTTGGTCGTCAGAATACGTACGACGAAGTCGTCAGAACAATTTCAGCGTTCAAATGAGTTTGATTTTTTCATGCGACTTACGACAACTTTCGGTAATTTTTGTGTATATTTCTCTTTCTTTTGATTGCTATTAATTACTGTTTATCCATGCATTTTGGATTGGAAATATATTAATTGATCCTAGGTATCAGAAATAATACAGATATTATTTAATTATATAAAATTAATTTAATCATAATATAATTATATATGAAGGCTTGAATTTGTTGTTACTTTGTACAATTTTTATTTTTAATAGAATGGAATATCTTTCAATAATTATATCACTTAGAAATATTCTCATCATTTCTCTATTTAGGTATATCAAAATTGTGTGTAGTGAAATTGTGAAAATAATAATCATATTAGCGTTGCGTCTATTATTTTAGAGGCACACATGTATTAATTTCTCCCGAACATTACCTCAAATAAACATTGTTTAGACCCCAATATTAATTGGGCAGAAACACACTGACGATCAGAAATCGCGTACAGTGTAACCACCTCGCACTGACGATCTGTTCTAACGATATCATCAGTGCGAACTGCATATTTATGCTATACTTTTCCTCAATTTTAGTGATGCTCCGAAAATATAAAAAAAAATAACAATTATCCTATTTCACTCACTAAAGTTTTCCACTGCCTTTTGTAGCATCGAAAACATGAACAGCAAACGAACTGCACACAAATTCATGATTCACATGAGTGGAAATGTGAAGAATTCACATAAAATAAAATAAATTCCTCGGATTATTTTATCTATAAAAAAATTTCATCATAATTTTATCACATTCTAAATAATGATAAATTTAATTAACGGATATAGGAATAATTACAGTGAAATAAATTCCTTATTGTGTCCACAAACTATGAGAAGATGGTCATCAATGGGACTCTGTGAACAATGGGACATGCTGAACAACTATCTCATTTCAGGTTAATTTCTCACAACATCTTAGAGCAGGGTTTCCCAACCTGGGGTACATGTACCCATGGGGGTACATTTTCTTATCCCAGAGGGTACATTTGGAGTTTCAGTAAAAAATATTTAAAGTAACATTCAGATCAATATAAATATCAAATTTATAGAATTTCGC
Organism: Caprella mutica; assembly: GCA_947561585.1. Classification (NCBI taxonomy): domain Eukaryota; kingdom Metazoa; phylum Arthropoda; class Malacostraca; order Amphipoda; family Caprellidae; genus Caprella; species Caprella mutica. Next base: position 95,797 of record CANNZV010001580.1, on the reverse strand, counting down.
TAATTTTTCATTACGATCGGTCATGGTAAAATATTTGGTAAATAGTCCATATAAAGTCGTGGTTGGCAACTTTTTTATCGTCGAGGACCGGAAAAGGTTCAACATTATTATCGTGGTCCGGGAGGACAGCTGGAGCTAATAGTATTGGGTAGGCCAAAAAATTCGTTAGTTTGTAAGTAGCTTCTGCTTTCTTATGATAATGTAACGAGCTTAATATATACACTCCAGTAAATCAAAATTCTTTTCAAAATAACCAATCGGGTACTCAGGTACAGAATAAGAATACGATCTGGTACAAAATCAGGTACGCCTGTAGATTCCGGTGTGAAATCATTGGGGTATGGATTGTACAGAAGTGAAATCATTGGGGTTCGGATTGTACAAGAGTGAAATCATTGGGGTGCGGATTGTACAAGAGTGAAATCATTGGGGTGCGGATTGTACAAGAATGAAATCATTGGGGTTCGTGTTGTACAGGAGTGAAATCATTGGGGTGTGTAAAGGAGTGAAATCATTGGGGTGTGGATTGTACAAGAGAGAAATAATTGGAAGTTAGGACTGTAAAGGAACAAACTTGGGCGCTGAATCTACAGGTAATATTAAAGTACAAAAGTATAATAATGAAACAGTCAGTAGTCAGGTGTAAACATGTTTGGAACTTGTCGCAAAGGATAGGGTTGGGTGCTACTTTTTGCCCGTGCATGTTACAGACAGGACTTTGAATCTCTTGATCAAAATTTCCCTGATTGTTATAATCGTTATCGATTAATATAATCATTTTATATGTATTTGGCTTACAAAATTTTAATTTACCTTTCCAACTTGAATGACCTATTTTTTTTTCATGTGCCAATTATCTCGCGAACCAGTACTGGTCCGAGTGTTGCCAACCACTATAATTAAAATTATTCTAATGATAATTGTACTTGGTCTAGTTTAGTACAGCCATGCACCATGACTCATTAATTTGGAGACTTAAACGAAATGTATAGTCATTATTCACAAGAGGAATATTGGGAATTTTACGAAAACTAGTTATTTTACCTGGCATATCTATCTAAAAAATTTAGGGGTACATAGTTAGGTATCACAACGGTAAAGGGGTACATACTAAAAAAAGGTTGGGAAACCCTGTCTTAGAGGTAAATTAGAGGCGCACTTCAACGCATTCACTCGCATTATACACAGCAATGCGTAAAAGCTAAAACTTGTTTTAGAGGTGAGAAAACCAATATATGAGTCATTTCTTATGTCAATTTAACAAATAATGCTTACAGCATTCATTTATAATATTGAGTAATATGTAAGAAATAATCATATAAGAGTCTTACCTTTATACTTTCGTGGTTGAGCCACTATACTATATGAATATGTTTTCAAAATGGCGTCATGGTGATCATTGGGACAGCACATCTGGTTGACAATGGGACAGTGTTAGGGGACGAAAAATTTCCCATTTAATGATCAAATATCTATGACTTTGAATTTGAATGCAGTTTTTTACTGTAGATCAGACCCTGATAGCTCTGTGGCTTCAGGTTTTTTTTTCGAAAACAGAACTTCCAGCTGAAACGGGTCTTCAACCGTAATTAAGATTTCATTATCAATTGTTCAAGCAATCAGAAGTTATCACAAATCACAGCATAGAAAACAAATTTTACATAATAGAGGAAAACGAAGCAACAGGATTGCAACGGACACACCAGGGAAAAAAGAGTTTTTTCCCCTACCCCTAAGAGATAACAACAAGCGGCAAACTCTTGTTCTTGGTCTGGTAAGGAACTCGACCTAACTAATAATTCGTCTGAAGGAATGAACGAAGATATATTCACTGAAAGATCAGTGGAACTTAATCACTACGGATGTGGTTGAAAAAGGATATTATGCTATTGTATGAAGAGATTCGTGTAAATTCAAAAACGTATTCTGTTGGTGTATTTACTTTATCCAAAGAATGAAAAAATAAATTCGATATATCGAATATAAGGCTTTATATGGCACCGGAAAGTTAAAAGACATTAACCTGATATTATATTAACCTACAAAGTATCAGGCAACCTAAAGAGATAATTCGAATTTGAAATTCATTAATAACTTCATCAACATAATAGTTACATGAACAGCTGTCCCATTGTTCATCAGTGCTGGTTTTATTAAATTATTTTCTAGTAAACGGGAAATGCGATCGCATTCTAGTGAGTTTCATTTAATAAAGAAATATCAATATTACATACATACTTTTTAGCTTTTCATATTTTACTTATAGTAAATGAAATATCTTCCTTTTTGTGTTTTTGTCCCATTGTTCACCACCTTCCCCTACTAAAGCCCGTATTACACTGTGGCGCTCGCTATGGCGGTGGCCACAGTTTTGTTATTTTGCTCTCTAACTCCGCCCTTTTTCTCTCTAAGGCCACGTTCACACTGCAAGCGGAGCAAAGCGGCGCGCACGAAAAATTAATGTATATTTGACGCTAGCAGCACCGCTAGCGTCAAATATACATTAATTTTTCGAGCGCGCCGCTCCGCTACGCTTGCAGTGTGAACGTGGCCTAATAGCGAAAAATGTCTTGGCGAGCACCATGAAATTGTGATCGCTCACTGCGCGATAGAACCAACTCTGCCACCGTTTTAGAGGTGATGGAATTGTAACTGAAGCCTGCTAAGGAGATTTGAATTAGTGGAAAAAGTATTTTGTTTCATTTTAAAAGTTATTTAAAACTTTGTACGGCTACTGCACGATACAAAAAAGGAATGAACGCTTCTGTGTAGTGTCCAGTTTTGCCATACAGTCAATGGAATTAAACTTTTTAATAAATACGCATGGAATTGCTTCACACAACTATCAAAAAGATAATTAACTGAATATATATTCGTGATGACATCGAATTTTATTGGTACGATTCATTTCATAGTAATTTTTTCAATTTTCCCTAAATTTCAATTCACGATCACCGCCATATCGACTCGTCTAGTGTAATAGCAATTTTGAGAATGGTGAGCGCCATATCTGTAGAGAGAGACAACACCACTATGGCGAGCGCCACAGTGTAATACGGGCTTAACAGTTTCCTAATTGTTGAGCTATTTACTGTGTCCACAAATTCCTAACAGTGTGCCAATACAAATCAAAATTGGGGATACTTTTGTGTAATGACATTTGGCCGAACGTAATTTTGGCAGAACGGACATCAGAACGAAGGCCTTCTTTCAATATGTATCCAAATTATGGCCTGCAGCCTCAGATTAATTTACTTATCATTATTTTTTTAATATCATTGAATTAATTTATTATTTAAAAAGGAACATAAAACTGTATAATGTTCATAACAATTTGAATTCATTTATAATCATTCAATTAATTAACTTTTTTACTATTGAACTTGCTATTATCATTTTTCATATTATACAGGGTGACCCACAAAAGAGTGTAACAACTTTAATTAATATAAATTGTATTTAAAAAATATAGGAGTTATAGTTCAAGCAAAAGAAAAATGATGTAATTTTCTTGTATCCATTAAACCACAATCATTGCTTAAGATTCATTATATACTTAGTAATACGATATTTATATTATCTCAAATTGGGGTACACTTTTTTTGTGGGTGGACATTTAAAGTTAAATATTGTTTATCAATTACACAAGAAATGAAATCCTGGATTGACCGGTTACTTGTTTTATTTGCACAAATGTAAAAATACACTATTTCGCAAATACGGTTTTATAAGAATGGACAGAAAAGGGGTTACAACTGTACATAATAATGTCCTTCCCTTCTCATAGTCGCGCCCATTCTGACTGAGGACAATATAGCCTTGACAAGCTATTAAATAAATCTAATTCGGATGTAGCGCCGTCATATTAATAGCCTATACAGGGTGACCCACAAAAAAGTGTACTCAACTTTGAATTAATATAAATATTGCATATATGAATAAATCGTAAATCCTAAACAGATACAAGTAAAAATTACTTATTTGTGTTTATACTTCAGATCTAATTCATATTTACTTTTAAATACAATGTTTACATTAATTCAAAGATGGGTGCTCTCTTTTGAGGGTCACCCTGAATATTGACTACTTGCATATGAATATAGGGACATACAGTCACACATAATTATAAAATGATATATAACGTTATATGAGGGTTTGGGGTTTGGACACAATGAGAAAGGAAGTAAATAGCTTGTACAAATTATTAATGTGTAAATATTATTAAATGGAATATGTAGAATATATTAATAGATAGACTAAGTAGTACTTTCCAATAATGTATAACCTTGCATATTAATATAGACTTCAGATTTGTAGACCTAATCAGTAGTTGTTCGGTCGTCTTATCAATAAAACTTCTCCTGTATATATCCCCTAAATTAAACATTGTATTGGAGTGGTTGAAATAGTGTTCACTTCAATCCTTGTTATACTATTGTCTAAGTTTATTCCTCATATAAATTTGATGCCGTGACCGCTGCTTTAATTATGAGGTCATTGAAGAAACTAATCTCTCGTCATTGGGGGATATCGCCATGAAATACAGACGAGATCAGGCAGTTCACCGAGATCGGCATGTCCACCAAAAATATACTATTCAATGCAGATCAGGCACTAAATCGAACTAAAGAATATCCCGACGAGAAGCAGTTCCTTGCTAAAAACGTGAGGCTGCCAATGATAGTATTGCCTAAATTCGAATGTAGTTTCTTGAACTGGCAAACCTTTTTGGGACTTGTACTATTCAACTGTGCAGTAACGAACCGAGTTGGGGAATGCGTCGAAATTCCATTACTTGAATTCTCAGTTAACTGATGAGGCAGATAAACTGTTACGAGGATTCAACTGTACAGATAGCGAATACTAAGAAACAATCGACCTTCTGAAAAAAACTTATGGCAAATCTAAAATCAATCGGGCATGAGTTGTCGTCATTCAGATCATCGTACGAAGTCAAGTGATCTTGATCTATTCAACTGTAACGAGATAATTGAGATCTCGAATCTCTTCGAACAGCAATCGAGATAGAGATAAGTCATCTGAAAGCGTCAGATCCAGCGAGTAACTGGAACGATTAGACGCATGTGCATGGTGCACATGCGTCTAATCAAAAATAGATTTGATTTCTAATCCATGAGGGTAAATGAAACATCATATTACATATAATTAGCTGTATTTGCTATTGATAACACTCCTGCATGACATTACACAGATGAGATATTCGAAATATTTATGAAGTAGATTATACAATTGAGCATTCGAACTAAACATGAAATAAATTGTAATAAACCTAATCCAACCTGTTGTAAATGCAAAACAACTTTGTTTGTTTGACAAATTTGAATTTGGGAGAATGGGAGCTATGTAGAATCTATGCGTTATTATGCGTCTACCTTGTATTCTAAAACTCCGTGTTTTAGTCAGTGCACAAAACTCCCATCCCAACACCATAATGAGGTTTTACAGTCCAAACACCTCGTGCGGTTGATATAGACTATACTTATAACCCTCTAATGGCATTAATACCCTTGCTATTGAACTGTTAGGACATTTCTGTCCTTGTTCCTTTCTTTCATCTAATAATTTTATTGGTGAAGTGAATTATCAATTACAAATTATAGATCACGTAATATTAAACCCATACTGGATGTTAATCAGACATTCAGCGGATGGTGTACCAAGAGATGAGTATATAATTACGGGGAGATATAGGTTCTACGTAATTAAATAGATTATATCAGTCCCTGTCATTTATTTAATCTAGAAGTTGAATTCTCAGTTTAGTATTAACCCTAATGAATTTGACTATCAGAATGTATTGGAAGGTTTGACTATGTGTTTAAAAAACACATGTCTTATTTATAAACCTACGGTTTATAAATGTATTTTTTACGAGTGTATATACTAAACTAGTGTGTACCAAATTTCAAGTGAAAATATTGAACATAGTATAAAGAGAAATAAATACATAGGTATATAAGACAGTGTGTTTAGTGGAGCCTAGCTGCATTTTCACGTTGCCACACGTCATCACATTACAGTTATCTTCCTAATTTTCGTAATGTACGCTGATTTACGCCGATAGGTAAATATTTTTCAAATATTAAATACAAAAAGATATTTGGTATTTATGTAGGAATAAAGTCATGAGAGGCCGATAAATTTAAAGGAATTGAGTGAAAGATATAAAGTAATTTAAAAAGGATGTGCTTAGAAAACACACGTTAAACTCATTAGGGTTAAGGTTTATAAATGATTCGGTAAAATAACTATTGTGATATATACATAAATTCATTTCGGACTATCTTAATATTGCAATTCATAATCAATATCAATAAAAATAATCAGTAATGAATACATTAATATTTAGGTCACTTTCTTGTATCTTTCTCCAACTTATATAGGCATTGAATTGAGATAAAATATACAATTAAATAATAATTGAATGGAAGTCATATAACCCTAATTTGGAATAAATTTAAGTAATTTGAATTAAGAAAACGTCATCATTCAACCTTAATTAATAAATTGAAATAGGTAGCTTAAATTCTGACCAAGAACAGGAGTTCAGACCAAGGACTAGAGCACAACACGGACTTAGACAACAAATGTAATCAATGGTAGCCAACATGTGCTTAGCTTCATTTACTATGTAATAAGTGTTTAATTGTAAGGATAAGGATATTTATTGATGAAAAGTAAAAAAAAAAAGTTACAATAACATTCAGCCCTTATACATATAATACCCCTAATTGGGGAATTTTCGGGCGAAAAAATCGTAGATATTATACTAGTACTTTAGACGTGATTTTTCCTTACATTACATACTGGAAAAAAAAAACTAATTAAAAAAAGGACATTTTCTTCCAATGCACAAATTAACATTGTCTCAAAATTGGTGCATATATTATGAGATGAAAAATAAGATGTTATATAATTACTAACGAATATACAAAAGTTAATTCTCAACCCTATATGTGTGAATAAAGAAAGATTTTGATGCTCTTTTGAATGAGTTTAATGACCGAATATCTTTTATATGGACAGGTGAAGAGTGTCAAGCTTTTGCGGCTGAATAATGTTGTTTGAGAACGTATCTTTTGTAGTATTCTTACCCTCGTAGCATTCTTTTAATTAGGGTCAATACTGTAACTCAACTTTCAATATCCATTGCATATAGGAAAAAACTAAACATTGAAGTAGAATTAACCAATAGAACTCCAATGCAAAGTTCTTACTATTTCATACTATGAACAGTTCAGTAAAATGAGATAGTGTAATCAAGAAAGTAATAATTACAAAGTGAAAAATAATTAAGGGAGTCCAATAAATCAAGATTACCCATTTAGGATTTTTCACTCGAAGGTAACGAATGTATTATGGGGGAAAAAATTATGAATACAGTTAAAATATTAGTTTCAAGAACCGTGGAATTTTCAGTCAGTATTTTGAGATTTGGCACAATTGCTCAGGATAAACCCCGCCTTTTTGTAGTAACTGGAAAAGACGCCAAAAAGTTAATAGTAAATGACAGTAAAGCTACCAATTAGTGAAATTTTATTCAATATTCAAAGATGATGTCAATTAAATTATGTTGTTCATTAATAACTGAACATATACTTTAATGAATGTACAATAAACAGACGTTATACAGATAACCTGTTATAGTGATGCTCTCTAACCATATGTGTTAGCTAACATACTACTCTATAGTTCTGGTGCTGACATCAAAAATTAGGGAATCTTACTAAATCTTCAAATGTTATATTATAATACTTCCATTCGTAACTCTTTCACTCTTAAATCATTAGTTAATTTTCATAAAATATACTAGAAATCCTACTTATATTAATTTAATTCTTTGGTTAAAATTGCCACATTAGAAAACTTTATATTTTACACTTGTGTCTCCAAATCTTCCTCTTGACTAATAAGAACAGGAGAAGAACAGCTGCCAGAAAAGGAATTTTCCAACTGATAATCATCAGGAGAGTCATTCATCTTCTCAGTTATTATGTGGTCATCCTCTAGAGCAACTTTGGAATCAACTACTTTTGGTGAATCCTGTTTGCAAACTGTATCTGACATTAGGCAAAGGTTACCATTTGTTTGATGAGAAGGAGAACGTTCTTCGCCTACGCGTGAATCAGTTGTGTACAAACTGGTATGGCAACACTGCTCTCCACATCCAATAACCATTCTACTATCCTTCTGTTTAAGGAACTTGAAGGAGTTTTTCATTCCTTTTTTAAAAGAGCCCATCAAATCACCGGCTCTCTCTTCCTTGTCCGTATCAGATGTGGGAGTCGAAAAGTTCTGTTCATTTGGAACTCCATAGACATCAGTTTCATTTCGGCTGTTAGATTTATCCTTTTCTGATTCTTCAACAGAATAGAATGGATTTAGTACCACCGTCGTGAAAGTTGCAGAAGAACCCATAGAAGAAGAGCTGTGTCGCTCTTTTCTCTGCTCAAAAACCGGATTTCCAATGTTGACCTAGCAAGTAAATTTGAGTCAGATGTTGAAATATTTATTTTCTACTTGACAATCAAATTTTCACAACTCACTAAATAATAAATTGGGAAACTGTAAAGAAGTTCATAAACTATCAATCTTTTCTTTGGGCTTTCGTCGTTGGCCTAATGTTGACAATGTAATTCTAAATGCTTCCTAATGTAATCGCTAATAAGTAAGTTATTCTTTCAAAACAGTTATATTCACTGAAGAACTGTTCTTCTGAAATTAAATCTATAGACACTGAATAAATTCCTCTGAAAAAATCGACTCGAGTTTGAACTTAGATATTCTCAACTCACATAATCAGGAACGTTTGGTTCTTGGTAGGACTGAGACCTGTTGTCTAGCGTACTGATTTGAGTGTTAAGGGTACTGTAATTGCTAGCGTCATAACTGTCTGAAGTAGATTTGCCAGAAAAAGTTGACTGTCTTGACTGTATGAGAGCTTCTTCATCTACATCTTTAAAAAAAGAATTACCATCATAAAATTGAATATTTGAAAGAGTATTTTACCTATTTTAGCTGACATCAATTTTGAATATTATAGTTTCAGTATTTACTGAATGAATGAATAAACATACTCACTTGTTCGATAATTGTAGTATGACTCAGACATCATTTGAGTGGATTTCTTGAAAAAGTTTTTTGGAGGATTTGTCATTGACTTCACATTTGTATGATCATTTGGCGAACTGGAGTATCGGAATAAATTTAAATGTACACCATTTTGTCCGTTGTCATTTGATTTAGGTGTATTTCTTGTGAAGAAATAGAGTGAAATGGCGAAAATAACACCCATAAGTACAAGAAAAGCGAGTAGCAAAGACGTAAGATAAATTACATGCATTTGTACCCAACCAAACGATTCCACTTCCATTTCTAGACTAGCTGTAAATTCTTCAGTTCTAGACACACTCCTGCCATATATGTTCCATCCAAATATAGATATTAGGTAGGATCTACCATCTTTTATTCCTCTCACAGTGAAAACTATGTCTTTACTCTCTTCAGAATCTGAATTTTCTATCGAAGCAGTTTGCAAGTCTGACACACGTTCAAAATTTGGATTTTCCGTTTCAGAAATGTGAGTTGCAAATACCTTAGATTCACCATTTCTTTCCTCAACGAATATTGAATAATTTGTAGCTAAACCTGCCTCCCATCCTCTCTTGCAGACTATTTCCAGAAACCCTTTCTTGACTGGCGACACCAAGTTATAGCTACAAGATTCCAAAGGGTCTGGAGGACCTGAAAATAAATATTATGAGAGTTTTTCTTAATCAGAGATAATTGAAGTATTATGTAAATGTTACTTTTCAGTATTCTTACCCTTGTAGACAATTTTGATGGTACAGAGATCATTTGAATGCCCCATAGAATTTATGGCTTTACACCAAACATTAGCAGATGATAAATCAGTCTTCACAATAATCCAATTATTCTTTCTTGAAAGATTCTGCACGTTTTCGTCATGGATCCACCTAAAGAAATATTTTAAATCATTTCGAAGTATCTATAGGTGTTACTTTGACAGAAAAATGCTTTGAGTCATAATACATATTTTCAAAGAGATATTTTTCATATAAATTACTATCAAATTGTGTGAATCGACTTGAGTTAATCTCATGTTAATCTCATGATCATTTTCTCTCTGGGTATAACAATTGACAATGTTGAACAATAAAAAATAAGGCTTGAATAGGTTTTACGACCACCTGTCAAAAGAAGTAGAGAAATGTTAAATTATATTTGAACAAATAATCAATGAATTGAATGAAATGAAACCAGTTTATTAGTAAACGTTGACATTTCTTATAGTTGTAGGGTATTTTAAATTAATGATATATCCAACGTCTGTGAGTAAATGATATCCAATTGATCGTTCACCTATTGAGAATTATAAAAAAAAGGAATATTCGTATGTATAGATGATGAACCCGATAAATCAGATGGTGCTAAGGATATCTCTCAATATATTGAAAAAATCCTTTGCCATATTTTCCCTTCAGTCTCGAAACCCTAACCTGTATTCATAGGCTCGAGGATTGGCTTCTACGTAGCAGCTGATGTTGACAAGAGCTCCTCTAGATGAAAAAGAAGCCACAGAATAATTTGAAGAGCAGATGGGAGTGCCTGAGTGGGACGAGTGGAAGATTTAGGTTTGTGTGAAAAGGGTCCTTTGCATATTCTACTACGGAAGGTCACTATTTTAGTATGCCAGTAATTCAATTGATACCCTATCAGTTGAATTTGGAAACATTTTATCATATGACGGAATATTTATTTCATTTTCAACTTTTTCTCTCAGCTTGTTCGAATTAATTTTTTCTCAAATCATTCATATTTTTAAACTCAAATTATTAATATTTTTTCTCTAGTTAGGTATTCCTTTTTTCTCAAATCATTCATTTTTTCCTTAAACTATTTAACTTCAAATCGATATTTTGATTTAACACTGAGTCATTAAAAACTTTTTTAAAATTCTAATAAAATATTTTACCTGTAACATTCAGATACAGTCGTTCAGACCAGCTTATTCCGACATCGTTCGAAGCTCCACATTCGAAGGTTCCACTCAAAGAATCTTCGATATTGGTGATCTTCAAACTGGAAGATCCATCTTCCTTCAGTATTTCAATTTTAGAGCTAATATCAGTACCCCTTGTAGTTTCAGATGAGATTTCCTTATCCTGTTATAAAAAATGTAATCATTTTTACGGGATTTCTTTCAAATTTTCAAATAAAAAAAATGCAAATTAAGTACAGTGTTTTTATATTTTTTACTGAGAAAAATCTAAATTAAGTCAAATTCAATTATCTTCCTGAGAACCTTCTCCGTATCGAATTTAATATATAATTTTTTTGGGGGAATGTGAATAGTTTATTTATAACAAATTAGAAAAGAATTCTAATCACCTTCCATAAATTCTTACTGATTGTCATTACTTTCAGTAATTAGAACAGTAAAGAAATTATTGTGTAGCAATAATAAACAGACAAATTATTACAAGCTCTACATAGAGAAAGTTTCGATTTATTAGATAGTTTTCAGTATAGATACTTCAGTAAAGTATAGTTTAGGAATTGCAATATTTTAACTTTAGAAATTGTAATATTTTAACTCTAGGAACTGCAATATTTTGAATATGTTGAAAATTATTGAACCTAGATGTATACTATTTTTGTTAATAAAAACGTTAAATTTGAGCAGTAATTAAATAAATAAAAGCACTCACATTGTGATACCAAATCACCTCATCTATGGCGGGGTAACCCCTGTATTTACAGGCAATTGTCACATTTCCTCCTCTCATTTTGTGCAGAGTCAGCACTTTGCTCCCATCATCATTTTTCTTGTTGACATAGTCTAGTGTCACGTACGGTGTGTCTGCAATGTACAAATTATAAAAATAAATAAAGATTGCATAAATTACTATGTATAATCAAATACTCTTCAATATCCTGTAAATTAATCATAAGATTTAAAGACCCTTAAAATAGTAATGGAAAGTGGGATAAAATTAATAGTTTTTGAGTTACAAATTATTAGTTTTTGAGTTACAAATTATTAGTTTTTGAAATACAAATTTATAGTTTTTGAGTTACAAATTAATAGTTTTTGAGTTACAAATTAATAGTTTTTGAGTTACAAATTAATAGTTTTTGAGATACAAATTATTAGTTTTTGAGATACAAATTATTAGTTTTTGAGATACAAATTTATAGTTTTTGAGTTACAAATTAATAGTTTTTGAGTTACAAATTAATAGTTTTTGAGTTACAAATTATTAGTTTTTGAGTTACAATTTAATAGTTTTTGAGTTACAAATTAATAGTTTTTGAGTTACAAATTAATAGTTTTTGAGATACAAATTATTAGTTTTTGAGATACAAATTTATAGGTTTTGAGTTACAAATTAATAGTTTTTGAGTTACAAATTATTAGTTTTTGAGATACAAATTATTAGTTTTTGAGATACAAATTTATAGTTTTTGAGTTACAAATTAATAATTTTGGTGTTACAAATTGAATGTTTTTGAGTTACAATTTAATAGTTTATGAGTTACAAATTAAAAGTTTCTGAGTAACAAATTAAAATTTGTCGAGTTACAAATTAATAGTTTTTGAGTTACAATTTAATAGTTTTGAAGCTACATATTAATAGTTTTTGAGCCACAAATTAATAGTCTTCAAGTTGCAATTTACTAGTTTTTGAAACACCAAAAACTCGTTTAAAGGTTCTTCTTCTGACCACTTACCTTCTACCAATATTGTGACTTTTTTTCCAAGTTTACTCCACTCTTGTTTAACATCAAGAGGAAGTTTAAGTTTTGGGTGAAAAGGGTCAACTGCACATTCTACAACGGAGAGATGGTCAGACGGTTTGATGTTGAGGGATAGAGTTGATGTCATCAAGGCAGTCTTTGGCTGATGGACTATAACTAACTGAAAGGGGGAAAATATCGTTAAGAGTTAGGGCGTATAGAGACAAGAGATATTTCTATTATTTTTATGGATTTTAATGACAGTTAGATTTCAATTGAATATAAAATATAATTCATTCTCTGTAAATTAAAAGTGATTGAACACTCTGACAGTGTTCATGTAATGCTCATTGGTGAGCTAATTTCTCTTAGTCTTTTAACCTATGGTTAGAGTAGTGCAAAGTGACGTCAATTTTCAGTACTCTGACTGTGTCTTTATTTATAATTATAATTAGGGTTGTTACAATATGCGTTTAAAATCATAGATCCCGAAAATATCATAGACGGAGAGAATTAAACAGTATAGAATGGTTCTACAGCAGTAGTATTCGATACCATTTCATTTCGTCTAGGATATTCTTATAAGATCTATGGTTTTAAGTGCATATTGTCACAACCCTATAGTTATAATATTCTTACTCACCTGTTCTTCAACGTCACGATCATTCATTTTCCACTTCACTCTATTTGCGTTGAGGCCTCCATAGACCTCGCAAGTTAACTTGATCTTCGAGTTCGGCTTCACAGTCACCGTCGAATCAGGTGAAAGAGTTCTCAGATCACCGGCATCAGATGTCTGGGTATACTTCAAGATCACGTCTAACGGTTGTGCTTTTCATGAAAGAAATTATTCGTTAGTAATTGAAGGGATGAGAGAAATTATAATGCTATGTTTTTTTTAATGTACTATCAAAACTATTTGAGATTAATCTGATAATTATTACTATTCGTACTATTCGTAATATATAATTCATATTGTGTACTCGTACACTTAATTAACTAGCAGTAATCGGAAAGTGAGTGTTACCATAGGTCATGCATGATATGGCAATTAAAAAAAATTAAAAACCTAGATTAGTTCATGACCCATATTTTCATACCCAATTTTGCTAGACCTGTTAGTGCCCGATTACTGCAACTTTTCTCTAAATATTATTAGTTATATCGTTCGTTTTCAAATAACAGTGAAAATTAAAGTAGGCTGATTGTTCAGTTAAAAAGTAGGTACGGTAAAACTCCTGAGTTATGAAGTTCTGCGTTATGAAGCACTAGAGTTATGAAGGACCTGAGTTATGAAAGGCACCTGAGTTATGAAGTATTTTCTATGTTTATATTATAGAAAACGATATACGGCATGAATTTTGTTATAGTTATCCCTCAAGGACCATTGTTTTCTCCAAGATTTTTTTCATAGCAAACTATCAGTGTCCCTGAGTTATGAAGTGACTCTGATTTATGGAGAAACCAATGCTTCATAACTCAGGAGTTTCACTGTAATTAGGGTAATTAACCACTTACCTGCCACAGATATTTGAACCGTCTTCGTGAGGTAAAAGGAGGAGATTGAACTTTGCGCAAAATTGGTCGCCTTACATGTAAATCTTTTTTTGTCGTCCACTCTGAATAAAAAGATATTAACAGATAATGAAAAATGTATCTGGAATGTTTTCTTGGTTCACATTTCCAAAAAGAAACTGAACTAGTAGTAATGCCTATCTATATTTTTTAAATCAGTCTGGTGTAAATGAAAATGTAAGTATTTGTTCTTAATGTTTTAACTTTAAATTTGCGTCAGTACTTGTTCCTTTGTAGTTTTTTACCATCATAGCATTTTATTAAATTAATCTCAGAGATTTTTACTCGCACACCAGTTGAATATCACTTGCATGTGATCTACGGATATAGAATTTCCATCTATGGAAATATGTATCTGTGTATTGTGCTAATTTGATATATTATTTTAACTGTCATACAGTTTGAGCTTAGTTATAATTTTCAATCAGTTGTATTGCTTCCTTTTCTTTCTAGCTAAACACCGATATGAAAGCAATTGTGTACAACTGTCAAAAAGTTTTAACAAGTGGAACCCCGGGATTACAATCCTACGGATTGCTGAAACCTTCATCTCTTTTTCTTTGAGTTATTGTAAGTTCTTTAAAAATTCACTAAGAGTCAGTGTTTCAAATAAAGTAATTCAAATATTAAATTTAATGAATAAGACCTGCCAAACCAAAATGTAATAACACAGTATGGTGGAAAGAAGATGTAAACTAAAAAGAGGTAATTCCATCTTCAGGAATAGACCACAGACCACCTTAGCACAGAAAGATTATTTTGAAACTGGCGTTTACATTGTTCATGAACCAATCTTAGCTCTGGAGCAGTGGTTCTTAACTGGGTTCGATCGAACCCTAGTGGTTCGGTTGTTTGGTTCATAATGTTTTTTTTTTTTTTTTTTGAGAAATGCATGATTTGCTCGTTTTGGTAATTGAACAAAGTGATTAAGTGTGCGAATGATGCATGGCACACTTTGCTTACTAATTCAGTATATGCTTTAGTTATGTATTACTAATAATTATGTTCGGATTGGAAAACACATTTTATTCATTCAACTACAAGGGTTCGGTAAATGAATATTTTAAGCTAGTGGGGTTCGGTTCCTCCAAAAAGGTCAAGTTTCTTCTAGCTTTAGTTACCTCATCAGAGGCTCCAAATTCAGGTCCAAATGAGTAGTTCCACCTGACGACTCTCTCTTCCGCTTATCTTCCAGAACATGTTGTCCTTCCGACCAGGTTACAAGAGGGGATGGCTTACCTATTAATAATTATTTCGAATTGAGGGGATAATTATATTAATAATTATCAAGAATTGAGGGGAAATAGGGTAAGAACCCTATTTATTAATTTTCAAATTTTAAAAAGTCATATCGACCATAAGGATCATCTACCACGTAGAGTAGTAGACCATTATTCACAAATAGTAGATAAAATCATACCCATATTTGCTTTTCGATTGATAATAGGGGACTGTCGTATTACACGGTGTCGTCGAAAAGTGGGTCTTGACATTGGTCATGATAGGCATATCAGAAAATCCCACAAATCTGATTGGTTGTCCTATGGTAACGAAACTTTCCAAGTACTGTGAGTGTCCGTTTACAACTTTACAGTAACTACATTCCTCTATCCAGTAATTATTATTATCATTACTAGCATTTTTAACAGACTCAATTAATGCACAATTTGTATCACCCATACCTCCAGTGACGATGCATCGCAAAGTTAAATTCATCCCAATCGGGTACAGCTCGGTAACGTCATCCACAAAATCGTAAGATTCTATACTGCTCCATATATCCATATACGTTGGCGGCTCTGTAATGAAATATAATAATAGTAAATAAGTAAAATTATTTAATTAATATCTAGTGATGTACCAATTCAAAAATAATCTTTTATATATAATATAATGAACATTTCGTGTCATTTAAGTGTAATAGAGTTAGTATTATAAACAAATTAAACGGGTCAGATGTTTTTGAATCACCTTGTATATATCCCAGTTAACAATCTTTCTAATCTAGGGGAAACATTGTCCCAATATATTACCAGTACAATATTAGGACAATATTACCTTGTAAATATTGTTAACTTTGTTTCTTTATATAGAATTTAGATCCATAAAATTATTAAGTTTTTCTTTCATCAAAACACATGTAAGTACATTGTATCTAACAAAGTAAAGAGTCTCTCTGCATGATATTAAGTTTTCTCTTTTCCTGATATTTTCAAATTTTACAAATTTGTTATTTTGTACCAAGACCAATTATAAAATATCTCCAAACACTAGCTACAATTAGTAAAGTTTATTTTAGTGAATGAAATATTAGTAAACTGTCAAAAAATCAATATGAATACACTTTTCTTTGTACAATATACACTGTACATACACTAATGCAGTATTGGTTTCTTCATAATCATAACTCAGAGCCACTTCATAGCTCAAGTGCACTGATAGTTTTCTATTATTAAAATCTTGGAGAAACCTATGGCCTTTTAGGATATCTAGGACGAAATTCATGACGAATATCGTTTTCTATAATTTAAACATAGAAAATACTTGATAACTCAGATGCATTTCATAATTCAGGTCCTTCAACTCAGGAGTTTTACTGTAGTCTCACCTATTACATGCAGGAAGCTTTTGGTTTTGACAGTTGGTTGACTGGCGTAATCCACTCTGCAAAGGTACGGTCCAGAGTCCGAAATCTGAACGTTTTGTAGACTAACTGCAAGATCTTCTGCTTCGGACCTGTTAACGTAGAATTTATATTATATGGAGTTATTAAAAATGATTTGTATGACCAAAGAATTTGCTTAGACCATAGGATTTATTCAAATTTGTAAATAACAAAATCGAATAATTTTTAAAATATTCAGTTAAAATAAAGTTTATATTCAAAGGGACGTCACGGTAGATTAACACTCACAGTACTCCGAAACTGGAATTTAACTTAGTAATGAACAAAATACAAGGGTCAGTTGAACATTATATCCAAATCACTAATTGCAAAAAAAGTACACTCATTTATATAATCATTCTGCTGATATGGTTTCTTATTAAATTTGAAAGCATTCGAAGAAATTTCCAATCAATAGTTCAATACTTAATACTTCAAACAATAATATAGCTCTGGTCAAAAGTTAAGGGTAACTATATAAAATGTTCTAATTTGCCTATTTAATTCATATTTAGAAAACTTGTTGCATTGACATAATCATAGTGTGAGGCGGCGAATTATTGAAACAGAACATTTTTAAACATGGCTGCAAGTACTCTTCAACAGGTGAATGTTGCTGAGAAAATTAGTATGTTGTTTCTTTTTCAAGATGTGAAATCGCTGTCAGAGAAACCTAATGGCATAGAAAAAGCATTGTTCAACGTATTGCGGTTCAGTAAAAGCAGAATGGAGAGCTTGATTTTAAACCAATAACTGGGAGACCTGCAAAAATTCACCTGAAAGAAGATCATACAATTGTTAGAAGTATTCATAACATTTCAACACTTCTTGTCAAATTTCTCGTGAAATAGATGTCCTGTCTGGATGGCTTGCAATCACTCGTCCAGTATCCGATACTTCTAAAATGAACAAGAAAGTGAGATTTGTGTTTAGTCGAATGATCAGAGGTCGAAAATACATTTTAGTAATGAATGAAAGTTATATATCCCTGGCTCTATGTTAGGCATTAGACGCAGAGTAGCGGAAAGGTTAAGTCTGAACTGCTTCAAGAAAACAATAATTTCAGAAATAGTGATGATTTGGGTACCATTTCTTCTGCTAGACCTGGACCCATTGTTCCTCTGTTTGAAGAAATTAACGCAGCATAATACAGACATCTTTTTCGTCAACATACTCTCCCCTATCAACGAGCGAATGACCTGCAACATTCGATATTCATGCTGAAAGCGTACCCTGCCACACTGTTATAGTAAGTTAGGACATTATCAGAAGATGAAAAGTTCTCACTAATGAGCTGGCCTCCAGAGAGCCCGATCTCAATCCAATTGAGAACGTTTGGAAACTGATTCGAAACCGTACTCAAAGAAGAAACCCCAACAAAATATGGAAGAATCGTGCACATTTCTGTAACTGTTAGAAACGTCCGTATTTCTGTAACTGTAGAAGGATAAGTAGGATAACTCTTTCATTTAGCACGAAATTAGCATTATTCAGTTACAGAAGATGTAATTAAATAATAACAACAAAAACTTCGTAAATATTTAAAGTTTGAGATGATGACCCTTAACTATCACCAGAGCAAAATTTATGGTCCAAATGAAATATAGAGCAATTTGTAGTGTGATAGAATATTTATTCAAATGTTTTGAAATTTGACACGAATACATATGAGTTCGATCTATGTTTTGAATTTTCAGGAATGTGCATTTTGTACATTCTTGTAATTAATGATGTTGATAAATTGTTATTACAAACCCTTATCTTTAGGCCGCTGTAGTGTAATTCATGAATCAATCTGACCTTCAGAGTGTTTAATTGATCTATTGAAGCACCAGTTTCCGAGTACTGTAAATGTACGAGTACTGCGACGTTCCACTTGTTCATTTAGGACTAATCTTACCCGTGATAATTATTTTTTGAATTTTCGTCGTTTTTCTTCATTAGAGACCTGGGTAAAATGACCCTAATTCCGTTGTTGGCAGAATTAATTTCTCTAACAGCCTCCAATAAACTAACTCTGCCGTCAATACTGAAAAGAAAAATGATGATTCGAAAAGATTTACATGAACTATGCCTAACATTTTGATTATGTCTAAAATTTATATGAGCCACCGACAGGTTATACTCCATGGTATCGTGTTTACGTAAGAGTCTAGAGCAGTGGTTCTTAAATTATTTTTCTAACGCACCCCTTGCTTTTCTCATGCACCCCCAGAGCATTGTATTGCATTGAAATAGATTAAAAAGCTACAATTAGAATATATTTGGTTATTATTTGAGAATTAGATACGCAAATTGAAAAGGTAAGGAAAATGAATGTTTTATTTTCATATTGTAAAATTATTTTTTTAGGTGAGGAAAATTAAAATCCATTAGAAATTAAAGAAAGCCATATAATTTGTGATAATAATGCAGTATATTGCATTGTAGTTATATAAATAATTAGAAAATGAACAGTAACTGTTGTAAACTAATAAAATAAAACTAATCAATTACGGGCTAGCGACACTTCATATAATCCCGACACAGAATGAAAATTCGATATAGAAAGGTACAGTTTTTTGTTTACACTTTGTTTCAGTGTTAGAATATAGGACAGAAGGAATAAAAGTTACAGGCACACAAAACGAGAAATCCCACACTCAGAGACATACATTTTTTTTATCGAAAGCCACAATGATAATTAGGTGTTTATATCAGAAAATTCGTATACTTTTATAACTACCTCATATCGCAATATTTTGAGGAAAATATACTTCATGTATGTTCTGCATGATATTAATAGCAAGAACCGAACTTATAAACAACAGCCATCTCATGCACCCCCTATAAACAATCCATGCCCCAAAGGGGTGCCCCGCACCCCCGTTTAAGAACCGCTGGTCTAGAGAATTCTTTTATCTTTTTTTATCTTTATCTTTTTTGAATCGTTTCTTATTTTTACATAAACTCTTCCAAATTATAGTACAAACCGTATTTATCCACATACCGTACAAAAGGCGCATCGGAATTATTCCGGAAAACTAGAATAAGGTCGATTTCAACTTCGTTATCAGTTGGGACAACTCCGCAAGGTAATTTCACCTCTTCATTAATTAGAACTCGAAGCACTGAATCTGAAAATGAAGGTTGCCCTAAAATTAATGATGGATTGAATATTATAAAGATTAAAATTGCTTACTAAAGATATAGAACATGGAAATAACAGCATCTCATGTTAATTAATTATCAGATACGATTGCAGAAGTTTCTTTCAATTAGTTAGTGATTGTATAGCTTGTATTACAGATACAGAATAAAGAAAATATTGATATTAGAACTTTAAAAAGGATTTAAGAAACGAAGGGGATTCTGATTTAAGAAAATAGTTCTAAGTAAACTTTTTTTCAAATAGGTATTTAATTGGTTACAGGGACGTCTCTTTAACAACGTCTCTTTGAAGGCTTCTTCACACATGTCAGGAATCCGTCCGGGAAGTCTCCGGTCCGTATTTTCTCAGTGATTCAGTGTCAGTGAAAAAATATATCGTTACTTTAATTTCAACGGACCTATTCACAAAGTACCGGCTCCTCTCAGTTATAAAAAACCACTGACCGGAGACGTCCCGGACGGATCCCTGACATATATGAAGAAACTACTATGAATGTTAAATAGTACACCGTTACAATGTACTTTTACAATTATTAATATTATGGATTTTAAAATTATCTTCATCAACGTTCTATATTAATTAATAAAATATAATTTATACAATTTTTTTTTTCAAAACTATTAATTTAAAAAGGTAAAAACAATGATATCTTATTATCCTATTTCACTCACCATAGCTTTCCACTGCCTTTAGTAGCATCAAAAATATGAACAAAAACCGAACTGCACACAAATTCATGATTCACATGAGTGGAAATGTGAAGAATTCATATAAAATGAAATAAAATACTCTTGAGATTGTTTAATGTAGAAATTGTTACATCATTTATCACATTCTAAATAACGTTATTAGTTATTATAGAAGATATAGAAATAGTTACAGTGTCCTTATAATTCTTACAGTATCCCTATATTGCTAACAGTGTCCTCATTGGGGTACTTACTGTGTCCCTATATTGCTAACAGTGTCCTCATTGGGGTACTTACTGTGTCCCTATATTGCTAACAGTGTCCTCATTGGGGTACTTACTGTGTCCCTATATTGCTAACAGTTTCCTCATTGGGGTACTTACTGTGTCCCTATATTGCTAACAGTGTCCTCATTGGGGTACTTACTGTGTCCCTATATTGCTAACAGTGTCCTCATTGGGGTACTTACTGTGTCCCTATATTGCTAACAGTGTCCTCATTGGGGTACTTACTGTGTCCCTATATTGCTAACAGTGTCCTCATTGGGGTACTTACTGTGTCCCTATATTGCCAACAGTGTCCTGATTGGGTACTTTCTGTGTCCCTATATTAATAACAGTGTCCTCATTGGGGTACTTACTGTGTCCCTATTTTGCTAACAGTGTCCTCATTGGGGTACTTATTGTATCCCTATATTGCTAACAGTGTCCTCATTGGGGTACTAACTGTGTCCCTATATTCAAAGACATTTAACACATCATGATATCATTTTTCGTATTCTTAAATTTTGAAAAAGGGCCGCATGGAGAATTATCGGTGGACGAATTTTCCGTAGACGAGTTTTCCCTGCACCACAGACGTTCCACCACATCGCAATGCCGTTAAACTGACGTACTCTACCCCTTAAATTTGTTGTTGTGATCGTGAGAACACTCTAACTACTAAGGTAGGCATGTTATCTTATCAGTGAAAAAGAACTAGCATGTCCTTTGATTGCCGCTGTAAGGAATTATACCTATAGGAAATGGTATGGTGAGGCCATAGAATATTTAGTTGGCATAATCTTCGATGCTCTCAGCATAACTTTATTCGTGGATAGAATATGTGTTCAAATTTATATCTATGAAGCACTTTTAAAAAGTACAGGCAGGCCTCGCTTTAAGTACAACTCACTTTAGTAAAAGTGGTCCTTATTTTGAGTCATGATTCGAAATAAGAACCGTTCGTAGACATAGAAATTGGAGACAATTTTTTGTGATCATTTCACGGTAACTAAAAAAATATCAAAATTATAATCCAGATGAGGCTATTAGAAGCAATTGGTTCAGAAAATTATTCAACATGTCCCATTTCTGGGTTAGTTCCGTGTTATCGCACGGTTCCATATTTTCGAACACGTAAAAGTCTTTATATAATAATCATTTTTAACTTTTATTTCAATTGGTATCCATGATACCAATTAGAATAGAAGTTAAATAATAATTAAAATATTTTCTTATAAACTGAGTCGTGATTTGGTAACTAAAGCGGGGGATGCCTGTAATATATTTTTTAAGAAAGAATTAAATTTTTCAGGATTTTTTTCATTACTATCTGTTTCATTACTATCTGTTTCATTACTATCTGTTTCATTACTATCTGTTTCATTACTATCTGTTTCATCACTATCTGTTTCATTACTATCTGTTTCATCACTATCTGTTTCATCATTATCTGTTTCATCACTATCTGTTTCATCACTATCTGTCTCATCACTATCTGTTTCATCACTATCTGTTTCATCACTATCTGTTCCATCACTATCTGTTTTATTACTATCTGTCTCATCACTATCTGTTTCATCATTATCTGTTTCATCACTATCTGTTTCATCACTATCTGTTTCATCACTTTCTGTTTCATTACTATCTGTTTATTACTATCTGTTCCATCACTATCTGTTCCATCACTATCTGTTTCATCACTATCTGTTCCATCACTATCTGTTTTATTACTATCTGTTTCATTACTATCTTGTTTCATCACTATCTGTCTCATCACTATCTGTTTCATCACTATCTGTCTCATCACTATCTGTCTCATCACTTTCTGTTTCATCACTATCTGTTTCATCACTATCTGTTTCATCACTTTCTGTTTCATCACTATCTGTCTCATCACTATCTGTTTCATCACTATCTGTTTCATTACTATCTGTTTCATTGCTATCTGTTTCATCACTATCTGTTTCATCACTATCTGTTTCATTACTATCTGTTTCATTGCTATCTGTTTCATCACTATCTGTTTCATCACTATCTGTTCCATCACTATCTGTTTCATCACTTTCTGTTTCATCACTATCTGTCTCATCACTATCTGTTTCATCACTATCTGTTTCATTACTATCTGTTTCATCACTATCTGTTTCATCACTATCTGTTTCATCACTTTCTGTTTCATCACTATCTGTCTCATCACTATCTTTTTCATTACTATCTGTTTCATTACTATCTATTTCATTACTATTTGTTTCATTACTTTCTGTTTCATCACTATCTGTTTCATCACTATCTGTTTCATCACTATCTGTTTCATTACTATCTGTTTCATTGCTATCTGTTTCATCACTATCTGGTTCATTACTATCTGTTTCATCACTATCTGTTTCATTACAATCTGTTTCATTACTAACTGTTTCATCACTATCTGTCTCATCACTATCTGTCTCATCACTTTCTGTTTCATCACTATCTGTTTCATTACAATCTTTTTCATTACTATCTGTTTCATCACTATCTGTTTCATTACTATCTGTTTCATCACTGTCTTTTTCATTACTATCTGTTTCATCACTTTCTGTTTCATTCCTATCTGTTTTATCACAATCTTTTTCATTACTATCTGTTTCATCACTATCTGTTTCATTACTATCTGTTTCATCACTATCTTTTTCATTACTATCTGTTTCATCACATCTGTTTCATTACTATCTGTTTCATCACTGTCTTTTTCATTACTATCTGTTTCATCACTTTCTGTTTCATTACTATCTGTTTTATCACAATCTTTTTCATTACTATCTGTTTCATCACTATCTGTTTCATTACTATCTGTTTCATCACTATCTGTTTCATTACTATCTGTTTCATTACTATCTGTTTCATTACTATCTGTTTCATCACTATCTGTTTCATTACTATCTGTTTCATCACAATCTGTTTCATTACTATCTGTTTCATTACTATCTGTTTCATTACAATCTGTTTCATTACTATCTATTTCATTACTATCTGTTTCATTACTATCTGTTTCATCACTATCTGTTTCATTACTATCTGTTTCATCACTATCTGTTTCATTACTATCTGTTTCATTACTATCTGTTTCATTACAATCTGTTTCATCATTATCTTTTTCATTACTATCTGTTTCATCACTATCTGTTTCATCACTGTCTTTTTCATTACTATCTGTTTCATTACTATCTGTTTCATTACTATCTGTTTCATCACTATCTGTTTCATTACTATCTGTTTCATTACTATCTGTTTCATTACAATCTGTTTCATTACTAACTGTTTCATCACTATCTTTTTCATTACTATCTGATTCATCACTATCTGTTTCATCACTATCTGTTCATTCACTATCTGTTTCATCATTATCTGTTTCATCACTATCTGTTTCATCACTATCTGTTTCATCACTATCTGTTTCATCACTATCTGTTTCATCACTATCTGTTTCATCACTATCTGTTTCATCACTATCTGTTCCATCACTATCAGTTTCATCATTATCTGTTTCATCACTATCTGTTTCATCACTATCTGTTTCATCACTATCTGTTTCATCACTATCTGTCTCATCACTATCTGTTTCATCACTATCTGTTTCATCACTATCTGTTCCATCACTATCTGTTTTATTACTATCTGTCTCATCACTATCTGTTTCATCATTATCTGTTTCATCACTATCTGTTTCATCACTATCTGTTTCATCACTTTCTGTTTCATTACTATCTGTTTATTACTATCTGTTCCATCACTATCTGTTCCATCACTATCTGTTTCATCACTATGGTTCCATCACTATCTGTTTTATTACTATCTGTTTCATCACTATCTGTTTCATCATTATCTGTTTCATCACTATCTGTTTCATCACTATCTGTTTCATCACTTTCTGTTTCATTACTATCTGTTTATTACTATCTGTTCCATCACTATCTGTTCCATCACTATCTGTTTCATCACTATGGTTCCATCACTATCTGTTTTATTACTATCTGTCTCATCACTATCTGTCTCATCACTATCTGTTTCATCACTATCTGTTTCATCACTATCTGTTCCATCACTATCTGTCTCACCACTATCTGTCTCATCACTTTCTGTTTCATCACTATCTGTTTCATCACTATCTGTTTCATCACTATCTGTTTCATCACTTTCTGTTTCATCACTATCTGTCTCATCACTATCTGTTTCATCACTATCTGTTTCATTACTATCTTTCTCATCACTATCTGTTTCATCACTATCTGTTTCATCACTATCTGTTTCATCACTATCTGTTTCATCACTATCTGTCTCATCACTATCTGTTTCATCACTATCTGTTTCATCACTATATGTTTCATTACTATCTGTTTCATCACTATCTGTTTCATTACTATCTGTTTCATTACTATCTTGTTTCATCACTATCTGTCTCATCACTATCTGTTTCATTACTATCTGTCTCATCACTATCTGTTTCATCACTATCTGTTTCATCACTATCTGTTTCATCACTATCTGTTTCATCACTATCTGTTTCATCACTATCTGTTTCATTACTTTCTGTTTCATCACTATCTGTCTCATCACTATCTATTTCATCACTATCTGTTTCATCACTATCTGTCTCATCACTATCTGTCTCATCACTATCTGTTTCATCACTATCTGTTTCATCATTATCTGTTTCATCACTATCTGTCTCATCACTATCTGTCTCATCACTATCTGTTTCATCACTATCTGTCTCATCACTATCTGTCTCATCACTATCTGTTTCATCACTATCTGTCTCATCACTATCTGTTTCATCACTATCTGTTTCATCACTATCTGTCTCATTACTATCTGTCTCATCACTATCTGTTTCATCACTATCTGTCTCATCACTATCTGTTTCATCACTATCTGTTTCATCACTATCTGTCTCATCACTATCTGTCTCATCACTATCTGTCTCATCACTATCTGTTTCATCACTATCTGTCTCATCACTGTTTCATTTCTCACACCGCTCTCTGTCACTCACAACATCACACTGTTGTATCTGTTGTTTTTACAACTTTTAGCACATTTCATTGAAAGTACTATCAAGAAAAATAAAAACTGGCCACAAAATATTTTTCATTTCATCTCATAAATTTATTTAACTTAAAAAAACATTATGGTGGGGTCATAGAAGAAACATTATGGTGGCGTCATAGAAGATTGAGAGATGACTTCTCTCAATCTTCTATGGCCCCACCATAACTCACTATGTAGTATTTGTCGTACAGGGATTACTTTTTATAATTTTTGTCTGGAGTTGTACCTACCAGTACGTTTCAAAATGCTGACTAAGATAATTATTGTTAATAACAAATAATAAACTGTGCTAATAGAACGCTAAGTACATGAGCACTGGTATATAAGATTTAATTATTAGTCAAAAAATCTACACTATAAGAGAATAGTCTGTCTGTCCGAGGTCTTTGATAATTAGGAAAAAAATAATATGTGGCCATGGCTACGAGTCACACTAATAATTTAATAATAATAGTTTTCACTTTTTAGAGCAAATATTAATATTGTTTAATCTATATGTATATGTAGATAATATGTACCTTCATTTAAATAGAATCCTAACAATGCAATTATATTAATTATATTAGGTATTGTGAAACAACAGGTAGTTTAATACATATAAACATTTCGTATATTAATTAAGGTGCTAGGACAATTGCCACCCCCGGACAATTGCCACCCAAATAATTAATATCAGGCCACTTAACTTTAAAAATGGTGATAAAATATGTATATTATTGTTGTACGATTAATTATTAATTATATACAATATAAGATAAAAAAAATATTATTCGGTTTCTGAATGTGCTTTTTAAATCTTATATTTTTTAAATCTTAGGTTATTGAATACTTTTTACCACTTCTTTAGAACGATTCAAAACTGTTTAATTCCCTTCGTCTATAACATTTTCGGGATTTAGGTTTTTAAAAGCATATTATCACAACCCTAATTATATTGTCAGGATTCTTTACTTGTATATTATATTACTGGGTAGTAATATAAATACCTATTGTTTTTCCTTTAGCAAATAATTATAAATAAAGACCTATTCCGGGCGAGATAATTTAATTCTATTAATGGAATATCGTCTGCTCCAGAAATTTGGTTTACTAATGACTATATATCACTGACATCAAAAGGAAATTAAATACAAGGGACTTGAAGAAGCAGTCAGAAATGAAAGGGGCTCCATGAACAAAGTCATCTACCGCCGTGGGTGACAATGCTCATGGATGCAGAAAAGCTACTCTGTGAATGCAGTCACTTAAAAAGGAAAATATTAAATGTGTAATGAATTTTCTTATCTTATAATGTATACAAATAATAAATAATCGTACAAAAATAATATACATATTTCATCTCCAATTTTAAAGTTAAGTGGCCTGATAATAAATATTTAGGTGGCAATTGTCCGGAGGTGGCAATTGTCCGGGTGGCAACTGTCCTCGGGTGTTAATTGTCCGCGGGTGGCAATTGTCCGGTCACTATTAATTAAATGTATTCCTATTTTTAATAAGTTCATATATTATCAGTACAGTAAATAATGTTATGGTTGGGCAATGGGAGACTATATGGGGGTATCATCCTATTCTTCTATGGCCCCATCATAACTTCTCTAAAATAGATATAAGCATTGTTATCGGTAAATAGCTCGAAACAATGCTCGGAAGAACAACTGTTCGAAATACAATTGTTCAAAGAACAATAATTTCTCGGACGAGCATTATTGACTGAATGATCAATTGCTCTAATGATCAATTGGAAAAAGGATCAATTATTAGAATGTACCCCTTCAAGTCTAGAGATCAATAGAATGATACTAGATCAAAATGATACTAGATCAATAGAATACTACTAGAATGATCTATAATTGCTCGAATGATCAATTGGACAAATTCCAAGATCTTTAGATCCCCATCTATATTACTTACCTAAATTTGGACCAATTATTCATTCGATCAATTGTTTTTTCGAGCAACTGTGTTTCGAGAAATAATAATGTTCATTGGTTGGCAACTTTCAGTCAGCTGACCACTACTAGTCCGTGGGACAATTATTGAAACCGGCCACGGAAGAATATTAAATAGATGATACAAGATGGTTGACAAATTCAAATTTTCGGAAAGAATTACCTCAAAAATGATTATGCAATCGTATAATGATTAAAACAATCAAGAGTCTGTGGGCCCAGGCAAATAAGTACCACGCTAGCCTACCTTTCGTGACACGTTACAAACCAATTTTGACGCCTATAGACTTGTCAACTTACTGTCTCACTAATATTTTCGTACTTGAGTATTACTATCTCTTTTTAAATCAACTGTATAATCCGCACCAACCCCCTTCCCAGAAAACAGAGAAAAACAGAAAACCCCAGATTTCACTCCTGTACATTGCGTACAATCTGCATCCAAAGATTTTACTCCTGTGCATTGTGTACAATCTGCATCCCAATATTTTACTCCTGTACATTGTGTACAATCTGCATCCCAATATTTTACTCCTGTACATTGTGTACAATCTGCATCCCAATATTTTACTCCTGTACATTGTGTACAATCTGCATCCCCAGATTTTACTCCTGTACATTGTGTACAATCTGCATCCCAAGATTTCATCTCAAACTGAACCGGGGTTCGTATTATACAAGTGATCCCTTTCTTTTGTAACTTTTTTATACCTGATTATAGTTTTTTTTTGATCGAGTGCCATTGCAACTTTTTATACTCAATAGTTATTTTGAAAGAAATATTTAAATAAAGGATTGTATATATTAAGCTAGTTTTGTTAGTTATTAAATGTTTACCGGTTTTCGACGATAAAAAGGCTGTCGACCACTGGTATAGAGCAATTGATTTCGGAAATTTACTGGGTACCTAGCTATAAAGATAATGAATTCTAAAATGATGCCATTGAACGTTTATTGAAATAAATAGTTAAAATACAAAGTAATAGAATTTATCAATATAGTTTATTCAATAGATATTTAGATATATTTTATTTATTTTATTTCCTATTTCGAGATCACACAGAGTGAAATTTACAGTGGGCAACAAAAGAGAAAATGGGTTCCTCCTTATTCTTCCATGGCCCCACCATAACTTTCTCCCTTGACAGTCCGGTCCAAATACATCAGTTTTCAATTCTCGTGTTCTTCTTCTTTCTTCTTTTTGTTGAAGATGATTTCGAAGATGAAAGATATCGCACCCAGAGCAAGACCTGCAAATGAAACGGTGAGGTGGAATCAATTCATACCACTCGGTACAAAAACCTCATTATCCTGAAATTGAAACATGGAACTAGTTTGTTGTATGTATTCAGTTTCATGTATTCTATTGCTCATATTCAGTTGCATTTATTCTGTTGCATGTACTCAGTTGCATATATTCAGTTGTATGTATTCAGTTGTATGTATTCAGTTGCATGTATTCAGTTGCATGTACTCCGTTGCATGTATTCAGTTGTATGTATTCGGTTGCATGTACTCAGTTGTATGTATTCAGTTGTATGTATTCGGTTGTATGTACTCAGTTGTATGTATTCGGTTGCGTGTATTCAGTTGCATGTATTCAGTTGCATGTACTCCGTTGCATGTATTCAGTTGTATGTATTCGGTTGCATGTACTCAGTTGTATGTATTCGGTTGCATGTATTCAGTTGCATGTATTTAGTTGCATGTAATCAGTTGCATGTACTCAGTTGTATGTATTCGGTTGCATGTACTCCGTTGCATGTATTCAGTTGTATGTATTCGGTTGCATGTTCTCAGTTGCATGTATTCAGTTTCATTTATTCGGTTGCATATGTACTGTATCGCGTGTGTATAATTATTAGATGCAATCCATATATATAGATATACATTTAGATAATATTAGAGAATAAAGTATTTAGGATTAAATGGGAATTGTTTATTCAAGAATATGTCACACAATTTATTTAGGACTTTTTTTTTGCAAATATTGTTTTCGGTTAGCTGCGAGTGAAGCAAGAATATCTTTAACGAATATTGTTTATTGTAGGAATAGTTTGGTAGATTTCTAAAAAGATTTATAGGTGATGAGATGTCATTTTACATGCTCAAGAAAACATTAACTGTTTAATTTTATAGATTAGGATATATTTCAGCTAAGAACTGCATAACAGCTTCTGAGTAGAGATGGGATATATTGTTTACAGTTTGGTTGAAATAGAAAAAGAGGCACATCCATGGGTTTAAGGAAATTCAAGTTGGTGGATATCGAGTTAGGGTACGGTTACTATGGACGCGTATTCGAGCGATTTTTCGAACTGACGATATCGTCAGAACTGATCGTCAGTGCGAGGTGGTTACACTGTACACGATTTCTGATCGTCAGTATGTTTTGGGGTCTAAACTATGTTTATTTGAGGTAATGTTCGGGAGGAATTAAAAACCTACCTGTGTGCCTCTGAAATAATAGACGCGACGCTAATTTAATCATCTTTTTTCACTGTTCACAATTTTTTAAATACCTAAATAGAAAAATATGGAGACTATTTTTTATATAACTATAAGGATATTCAATTTTATTGAAAAAAAATTGTACTTAGTAACAACCAATTCAAGCCTTTATATAAAAAAAGGGTATAAAATATATAATTAAGTAATATCTGTATTATTCCTGATTGGTAGTATAAATAATTTATTTCCAAAAAGTATGGGTAAACAATAATAGCAATCGAAAATAAGAGAATTAAACACAAAAATTACAGAATCTGTCGCTAGTCGCATCAAAAAATCAAACTCATTTGAAAGCAGAAGCTGCTTTGACGACTTCGAACATATTCTGACGACCAAATCGCTGACACTGTAACCACTCCCCAGCTAACCATATCCTCTCTGTCCCGCGTGGGACAGAGGGGGACATCCCTCGCTAGCGAGGGACAGAGAGGGACGGGGGATTTCAGGCGTCTCCAGACGTCTGAAATCCCACGTCTTTCCAACGTCTGAAATCCCACTCACGTCCCACGTCTTACACAAGCGGGATGTCCCTCGTCTGTTCCACGTCTTAAATCCCACTCACATCCCACGTCTTTCCCACGCGGGATGTCCCTCTCTGTCCCACGCGGGATGTCCCTCTCTGTCCCACGTCTGTCCCACGTGGGATGTCCCTCTCTGTCCCACGCAGGATGTCCCTCTCTGTCCCACGCAGGATGTCCCTCTCTGTCCCTTGTCTGTTTTACGCGGAAAAAAGTACGCGGGATGTCCCTCTCTGTCCCACGTCTGTCCCACGTGGGATATCCCTCTCTGTCCCACGCGGGATGTCCCTCTCTGTCCCACGTCTGTCCCACGTGGGATGTCCCTCTCTGTCCCACGCGGGATATCCCTCTCTGTCCCACGTCTGTCCCACGTGGGATGTCTCTCTCTGTCCCACGCGGGATGTCCCTCTCTGTCCCACGCAGGATGTCCCTCTCTGTCCCTCGTCTGTTTTACGCGGGAAAAAGTTATACCAAAAAGGTATATGTATCTCAAGCTATATTTATGTATCATAACTAGGTAGGTATTCATAAACAGATGTAGGTATCTACTCTCTAGGTAGGCATTGATGAATAATACTAGGTATTAGGTAAGTAGGTACGGATTGATGAACACTACCTAGTAGGTATACTAGGTAGGTAGGTATTGGTACTGGTAGGTATCTAGGTAGGTATTGTCAAACAGTTATAGGTAACTAGATAAGCATTGATAAACACTAGTAGATAACTAGGTAGGCATTGACAAACAGTTGTAGGTAACTAGGTAGGTATTGATGAATACTAGTAGGTAACTAGGACCTAGATTGGTATTTATATACAGTTGTAGGCCACTAGGTATAGGCAATGATAAACACAAGAAGGTAACTAATTAGGTATTGATAAGCAGATGTAGGCAACTAGGTAGGCATTGATAAACACCAGTAGGTAACTAGGTAGGTATTGACAAACAGTAATGTAGGTAACTAAGTAGGTACTGATAAATACTACGTAATAGGTAAGTAGTGATAACCACCAGTAGGTACAGATTGGTGGTTCTCACTTGTAGGTTACTAGGTAGTTATAAATAAACTCTAGTAAGTAACTAGATAGGTATAAGGTAGTGATACCACCAGAAGGTAACTATAGGTAATATTAATTAACAGTTATAGGTAATTAGGTAGTTAATAACATTAATTAATATTATCAATACAAATATTAATAAATAACTTTATACACATTCTTATCATTTACATTAAAAAATAAAAGATACCAAAATGTAGAATATTAAATTATATTTATTTAAAATAATTTTAAGAAGCACGCAAGTTATCAAGTTGCATAAAGATCATTTCAATACTACTTCTACCATGTCCAGGATGGCTGAGTGGTAGCGACGCAGGCTTCAATAGTACATCACACTAGAGTCCTGAGTTCGATTCCCGAGATCACCACTACAATTCTTTCTCCATTTCTTCCCATTTAATTTATATATAACAATATGTTATATTAAAATAAATGATATACAGCCAAATGTACATTTACACTATATGCAATATGGTAAGAAATTGCAATAATATTAGTATGATCTTTTTTATTTCTTATACATATTTATATACCCCAATTAACCGAAGTAGTTTGAGCCAAAAAAGAGATATGTCCCCCTTGCAGAGGGGGACATCCACACTCTGTCCCACGTCGTCTTGCAGAGGGGGACATCCGCACTCTGTCCCACGTCTTGCAGAGGGGGACATCCGCACTCTGTCCCACGTCTTGCAGAGGGGGACATCCGCACTCTGTCCCACGTCTTGCAGAGGGAGACATCCACACTCTGTCCCACGTCTTGCAGAGGGGGATATTCCCACTCTGTCCCACGTCTTGAATACTCACTCTGTCCCACGTGGGTCCCACGTCTTATTTCCCTCTTCCCTCTATAGCGAGGGACATCCGCACTCTGTCCCACGTGGGTCCCACGTCTTGAATCCCTCTATAGCGAGGGACATCCACACTCTGTCCCACGTGGGTCCCACGTCTTGAAAACGGAGTGGGGTAAGACGTGGGACAGGTGGATGCCCCCCTCTGTCAGAGGGGGACAAGGCGTGGGATCAGACGTCTTGCAGAAGGGGACCCCTGTGCAAATGAAGAGGGTTAGACGTCTGCAAGACGTCTGATGTCCCCCGCCCCACGTCTTGCCTCACGTCTTAAATCCCTCTATAGCGAGGGGTATCAGACGTCTTAAGACGTGGGACAAACAGCTTTTGGTTAGCTGGGTCTCATTGGAAAGTATGAGTTTGATTTTCATCCGATTTCATCAGAAGTCGTCAGTGCGAAAAATCACTTGAATACGCATCCACAGTAACCGGTATCCGGTAAATTCATCGCTGTAAATTCATCGCATGGTAAATTCATCGAGCGGTAAATTCATCGTGTGGTAAATTCATCGCATAGTAAATTCATCGAGTGGTAAATTCATCGCATGGTAAATTTATCGCATGGTAAATTCATCGCATGGTACATTATAAAATTAAATTGATAAACTTAAATATACTTTTTGCAAATTATCGCGCCGACCTTACTTTATATTTGCTGTATTAGGTAACTTGTTTGTACGAATCAGTAGTTTTAGTTTATTTTAAATGATTGGATTTTAGTAATAGAATGTCATATAATTTTCGCATGTATATCATTCAATTAATATTTAATATGTGGGTAAACTTGCATTAATTTATTATTTTATAGTTATTCATATTTTTCTTTAATTTAAATTTATAATATTATTACATATTTGGGTAGCTACTCATAGTTTGAACAACAACATAACTATTAATGCTACACCTTTTTGAAAATATGATCAGCAAAGCATAATTGCCTCAGTAAATGAGAACCAGGTTTTCTAATTATTTAAGAGGTACTGATTACAATTTATCTTTTTAAAAGTAATTTAGATATATTTTTTGTGCAGTTGTAACGATAGAATTTAATCTTTAATATTAACGGTTTGCTTTAGCAACATGCACATATATTATTTCGTGGACCGATAATTGGGCCACGAAAATTGGGCACAAGTCAATTGGACCCAGGACAATTGGGCCTAAGGACCAATATATTATGTACCCATTTTTTCAGAGTCTACAGTATCATTTTAATTAAAGACCATTGTTACCGTAATAACTACTAACTAGGTATTTGACAATATGCGTTTGGTATAAAAATATAATCTTGAGCATAATTAAAATATAGAATATTCCTAATATGAAAAAAATGTTCTCGTTGTGAAAAATATATATCTTAGAACAGATTCATTTCATGAATGAATGGTTTTATTCTTTTAAATTACTATAATTTTCTGTTCTGAGATAGGTCATGTAGGCAACATATTTCCTAGTTACAGTACCTCCATAATGAACTCCTGTAAAAATAAGAATGCAGCCATTTTAGATGAAGAGACAATAGAAAATATGAATGTGGATATTTATAAAGAAGGCCGTGGCCTTCCAAGACATGCTGAAATTACTGGAACATACATGTCGAATTGAAGTTAATGTAAATTTGTTGAAACCTGTTCACTGTTCAGTGTTCATTATAGAAGAGTTTCATAAATTAGTATTACAAAAGGTATTTTCACAATCTCATTTTATTCCTACAATTCTTCAATTTTTCGTAGTTTAATGTAACAAAAATCTTTAAAATTCACATGACATGATTCTGGTTAATAAAAATTATTTAAATACTTCAAATATTTTCATTACACCGAAACATGAGATTAGTATACAAATGTGATTTAACGGGCTTGCTAATATACACCTTACCAAGTATATCAAACGAATTTAAAAATTACAAACATATTTTTAGAAAATATAAAACATATTTCAAAGATAATATTGTCACTACCCTAAAAATAACAAAGTAACACTTCTTTATTGTGTCTTCTGCCCAATTTTTTCTGGGTTCAATTGTTTTGGAGTCCAATTTTCGTGGGCCCAATTGTCCTGGGGACCAATTTTCCTGGGGCCCAATTGTCCTGGGCCCAATTGTCGGTGCACCATATTGTTTGTAACGTTTCAATGTCTCTCTAAAAAAATTATCTTATATTTACCTCTCTACCTTCCTTTTATATGTCATCGATGATTTATTATGCGATGAATTTACGTGCGATGAAA
Organism: Caprella mutica; assembly: GCA_947561585.1. Taxonomy (NCBI): domain Eukaryota; kingdom Metazoa; phylum Arthropoda; class Malacostraca; order Amphipoda; family Caprellidae; genus Caprella; species Caprella mutica. Next base: position 60,472 of record CANNZV010001580.1, on the reverse strand, counting down.
TTACCATACGATGAATTTACCATGCGATGAATTTACCATACGATGAATTTACCACGCGATGAGTTTACCATGCGATGAATTTACCATGCGATGAATTTACCGCGATGAATTTACTGCGATGAATTTACCCGCGATGAATTTACACTGATCCATAGTAACCGTACCCTAAGCTGAGTGAGGGACAAGGTTTTACAGATAGAATTAGTTCACTACTAGACACCAAACCAGGAAGCCTCTCTTATACATATTTGACAGTTTGGTCATTGATATTTTGTGGGTTTTAGATTGACCAAGTTTAAAAAGATGTCCTGTGGCAACCAAACCGAAATCCAAGGATCATTTCCTTATTGAGTATAATTGAGTATCCTACCTTCCCTCCTTAATTAATGTGTTTATAAAATACATAGTTTGAAAGTTCAATTGTATAATGTAATTCATAAATATTTCGAATAACTCACCTGTGTAATGTCATGAATGAATCTTATCATTTGCGAATTTGGTTAATTATAGAAAGATGTTTCATTTACCCTCGTAGATTAAGGAATCTCTTGCAATCATGAGAATTTAATTATATATCTATTTAGTTACATGTATTGTATTCCATGTATTTCAGTTGCATATGATCTATTACATGTGTGCAGTGTATTAAACTTGCCTTCCAAGTCTCTCTTTACTTTTAAAATATAGATTTTCGAAGCAGTGATCCGTAAATACCTATATCCATAGTAAATAGCTTCCTAGGTACGTATATCCATATTAAATTATTCCGTAAATGTATGCATAATAAATAGTCCTCAAATAAATCCATAATATTTATCGTACCTCCTGCATAGAGTAGCAATACCCCGTAAATATCTTTGAGTTTCAGAGGCTGTAGTCCTATGTCATCTGTTCCTGGGTTTTGACACTGTAGTCCATTGGCGATGGAATCGTCAACAAGTTTGTCTACTATGCCGGACTCGATGAGATGACTCATTCTGGTGAAATATGGAGAAAAAATAATAACCTACTGTGGCACGTTAAATGAGAGGGTGTACGGACAACTGCCATGCGACAAACTGCCATGCGGACAACTGCCATGCGACAAACTGCCATGCGGACATCTGCCATGCGGACAACTGCCATGCACTATATTATAATTTTATTTTGGGTGAATTGTAATGCGCTTGTAAACTTAACCTTTCATGGAATTAATTTGTTGTTAAGTATATTATTATCTTAACCTAAAATATTAATCGTATAGTCCGAAATTGTGCACGAAGAAGTATAAAAATTAATATTGACGGCAGATTCAGAATTTAAAGTTGATGTATGCTAATTTTGTTTCTTTCTTCATATTATTTTATATTTAACCTATTAAGCCCCTTAAACAATCAGATGGGTGACAAAAAGATTAAAAACAATAGATGCAAAATTTCTTTTCAAACATTTCAAAATACAAAGAATTGTACAAACTCAAGCTTTACAGGTTCAAATTTCCAGTGGTTTTGCTCCTTATTATTAAATAATTTTTCATTGGGTTATTTGTAAAAACTAACTTTGCCCTAGATTCAGGATTAGAAACTGAAGTAGTGTAATTATCTTATTTCTATATTAAAAAAATTCGTTCATATATCACTTTACTCAGTAACTTTGAAATTAAAGTTGTTTTTCTATCGTTTCTTTGTTTCCAGCTCCCACTGATCAAAAATCCAAGCATTACATGTCTTATAAATATTTGAAAAGTGTCAAAATATCTGAAGAATTATTACTGAAATATGTTTATTTTATTTGTTATTATAATAATAACAAATCAAAATTTTAATTAACTCATATATGCCCAGTGTTGTGTGAAAACAACTCTTAGATAATAAGATACAAAACCACTCACTGAAAATTTCAACCTGTAAAGATTATAAGGTTTGTACCTACTATTTTTTGCATTCTGAATTGTTTGAAAGGAAAGTTTTGCATCTCTAGATTTTAACTTTTTTGTCAATCATTGGATTATATAAGGCGTTAAGAAAGAAAATAATTGTAACAAAGGAAGAAATTTAATATTACTTCAATATTACTTTCTATACTTCTTCATTTACAATTTCACACTATACAATTAATATTTTTATACTAAAATCTTAGGTTAAAATAATAATAAGTTAAGTTTACAAGTGCATTACAATTCACCCAAAATGAAATTATGATATAATGCATGGCAGTTGTCCGCATGGCAGTTGTCCTAGAGTCAAATGAGAGATAGGGAAAAAATAATAGCCTACTGTGGCAGGTTAAATGAGTGATAGATAGAAAATTCTGGCCTACTGTGATATGTTGAATGGGTGATAGGAAGAATTATCCTACTGTGGTATGTTCAAAAGAGATAGGGGAAATTTTCCGTGTAAGAGTTATCCAAATTTTTCACAGTTACTTCTTCCTTATTTATATACTTTTATCATGTTCAATAACATTTATTTTAGTGTATTTTTTAAGATTCATTTCAGTAGGTTATTTTCACGAAGGTATATAATTGTCATCTCTTTGATTTTTCATTTCAGTAATATAATTTCTGTTTATTAATAATTATGGTGAATTCCTTGTTAAAATCTATATCGGATTTAACTAGAATGATGACATATTGTCGTCATTCTAGTTAAATCCGATATAGACCTTAAACTAGGATGGTGACATTAATTTGACATTTATACAATATAGCTATTGGATCTTTCCCATTTGACGACCCCCGGACCAAATTTAATTCAAATTAATTTTTTTAAATGTAATTTTTTTTATTGAATCCGAAAATCAATCCGTTTTTTGTAGAAACTAATAGTTTTTGAGATATGAGGGTTTAAAGTTATTTATTTCCTATGTATCACTGAAGGATTGAGAACTTTGAAAAAACTCTTGCTTTCACTCTTTTTGACCAATCTTGTACTGCACATTTCATGATAGTTTAATGACATGGCAAGGATGTTATGAGTGGTAGCACGCCCCCCCCCCCCTCCCCCATTACACATATATCAGCATTGAAGTAATAAATTAAAATATCACGAAAACTGGAAATTTATTCGATATATGTATTTCGGGGGGCGTACCGCCCCCCGAGCTCCCCTGCCAGGTCAGTAATCAATCATGAAGTGTGCAGTACAACAAACTAGCGGAAACAACAAACTACATTTCTGTTTCATGTCAAAAATCTATATTATTTGAGTAATTTCAATGAAAACACGAGTTTATTCAAAGTTCTCAATCCTTCAGTAATACATAGGAAATAAATAACTTTAAACCCTCATATCTCAAAACTATTAGTTTATATAATAAAACAGTTTTGATTTTCGGATTCTATGGACAAAAATACATATAAAAAAATTAATTAAAATTAAATCTGGTGGGGGACGTCAAATGGGAAAGATCCTATACTATTTATGTTTGAACTCTTTTTTTTTATTATAAAAAATACTATACAGGTAAAGCTATTACAGCGGACGATCTTCACACTTGCGTTTCTCAACGCCGCTTTAGAAAGAAAACTCATTTTAAAAAGTTTAGCTGCAATTGATTTCAACGGAGCCCTTCACACTTGCGTTTTTTACAGCAGTGTTTTTTTAACGTAAAATAGCTCAATCCGTTTCTAAAATACGAGCAGAATTTTAAACATTAGAACTTTAGCAGGATACGAATGTCTATTGTACCGTACACATTTGCAGTTTTTACACTGCTGGGATTGCGAAATAGAAAATGAAAAATGATTGCCTAGAATGGTCAACATTTTTTACCCATGTAACAAGAGTCCCTGGCAATTGTGATAGAGTTGTAAAAGTAAGGTAAGTTATGAATTATCGGACAGTTACACATATTCGATAATATAAGAAAAAGTATATAATTAATATGACAGTTAAACTCGTTATTTGTTGATGATAAATATTGTGAAACTGTTCGATAATTCAGAACAAACCCGATCATGCCAAATTACTTTTTTCTTTATCAAAATACTAACAAGTGAAAATGATAACCAGATAAAATGATTACCAAAGAAAATGTTATCTAGAGAAAATTATGTCAAGGGAAAATACTAACCAGAGAAAATACCAACAAGAGAAAATGATAACCTAATAATAACCAGAAAAAAATGATAAGATGAGCTTCTTTTTAACACGGCGTTGCAAAAACGCAAGTGTGAATACATGCCAAATGAGCTTTTTTCTATCGCGGCGTTGAGAAGCGCAAGTTTGAAGGGGGCCTTAAAGTATTTTTCTCGCACACCCCTTGCTTTTCTCAGGCACCACCTGAGCATTGTATTGCATTGAAATAGATTGAAAAAATACCATCATAATACATTTATTCGGTGTACTAATGTGAGGAAATGGCAAATATACTTCATATATATTCCGCATGATATTTACAGCAAGAACTGAACTTATAATAACATATAAAACAGCCATCCAAGACACCCCCATATAAACAATCCAGAATTCAAAGGGGTGCCGAGCACCCGACTTTAAGAACCACTGCTCTAAATGCGTTGGATACAGAAGAAGAAGCATTTAAATTTCTGCACGAACATGGATAGTTTGTGTATCGACATAATTAAGGTCGATATCAAACTAGGAATTTACCATATTATTCTACATATTATAAGGTTTACAGATTGTCACAAGCCAATTTTAAATATCTTAAAAAAAGGTTGTAGCAGTCATTAACCGTGTTAAATATTGGGCTATAAATAACGTAAATCACCAACATCTTTGAATCATAAATCACAAAGTGAAGGGGTAACAATTTAACATTTTATCACTCACGCTTTCTTTATTTCTTCCCTGTACGGACAATGGAATCCAATACCGAAACCTTTCAGCGAATTAACGAAAAAATCCTTCAAGACAGTCAACTCGCACCTTCCAGTCTGAAATTTAAAACAATTTAGGCATAACGACATTACAAAGACGGATCGTCAGATTTCGATCGACGGTTATAGGCTACTTCACACCTGACTGGGATCCGTCCGGGACGTCACCGTTCAGTTATTTTTTTATCACTGAGGGAAGCCGGTACTGTGTGAATAAGTCCGTTTAAATTAAAGTAACGATATATTTTTCATTGACACTGAATCACTGATAGAAGAGTGACGGAGACGGACCGGTGACGTCCCGGACAGATCCCTGACATGCGTGAAGAAGCCTTGTAATGGATGATAAAAAAGGTTATCCGTCGATCTACGAGTTTAATTATTTGAAGAATATTGATTGAATCGTGCTTTATCATAAATTCAAGACAATTGCAGAGAGTCCGAATTATATTTCGTCGGATGTTCTCGACACTAGTGTCTGAGATTTTAATATTTTACCAAAAAATACGATTAATATTTACCGTAATCAACAATAACAAACGATCGGTAAATAAAAACTAAATACATATATGACGAAGAATTCAGTTCAGATTATAACTTTTAAGATTATTAACTATTTGAGGAGCTAAGAAAATAATTTTTTTAGCAATGAAAAAGTTTGCATGAAATCTCTCCGTACCCTGTAAAAGCTGTCCTGGATGAATCCAAATAACGCTACTCTGAATAGTAGGAGAGTATGGGTTCCTTTCGAAACTAAGTTGAGGATATATGCCACGTCAGCAGAAAATTCAGTCTTTGCTAGTGTCTTTTGGTAAGTAGATCCTTCTGGAGCTGTCTGGAATGAATTGAAATTTGTTAAACATACTATTTGTTAAGGTCATTGGTTTCTACAATTTTAGAGTTGAAACAACTAAAAAGAATTGAATTAATATTTTTCAATTATCCATTCTGGTTTATCGTTAAATTACGTAGAAATCGAGTATATTGTTGTGTTAAAACTAATGTTCTTGTATATTGTATAATTATGTACTCTTGCCTGAACTATAGTATTTCAACAATTCATATACGCAAGAAAAAAAGAATGTACACATTAATTAGGAGTCTTCTGAAGATAAAATTTTAATTTGCTGGGTGCATTATGTTGAAAAAAAATTTCTTCTGTCAATTATTTTACAATAGTTTCATTTTCTTTTTCAATGCAAGTAGAACGTAATTTTCTTTGGAGATTTTATCAAATAAATACAATATCTAGAATAACGGATGGGTGACCAAATTTTAAAATAGGGATCCCACTTAACATTCTGTGGGCCCATCCATAGCCCTTCTCTCTGAGTACAATCCAACTTTGCAATCCTCACCCCCATAATGACAGGCAGTCTAGTGTTGCTTATCATAATCGCATCCACACTAGGAGTTTCAGTGAACTCTTTCAAGGTTCGAAAAGGGTAATTGACACTCGGGGCGATGAGCTTAGCCTTCAGGTTACCCTTGTACACCACAGTGACCACCAAGATAGTGAGCAGCCAAACTCCAGTTAGGATGTACCCCATGCTCAACTTTTCCGTTGTGGCTGAAATATGAATAAAGGTTTTTCACATTTATTGTGGATTTTTTTTTTTTTTTTTTTGGGGGGGGGGGGAAATCTCATTTCAAAATGAGATTTCTTTGTTCTTATTATGTACATGGGTTTACAATTGAGTCCCTTTTTACTTTTTATTTGAAAAGTCAATATACGCTAAATGGATGGTTTAGTTGATAAAGGTATGTACATAGAGACAATAGTTTAAAGTAGAGTTTCTTCGAAAATAAAAATTACCTAACTTAAAATTCGCAATAAATTGAATTTAGGAAGTTTTATTAAATATGTTCTCTTTTACTCACATTGATTTAGGGTTCCTCTGACCGTCACCATCATCCCTTTACGAAATTCAGTCAGAAACTCAGGATATTTCGTACCATTTCTACGACTGCGATAGATAAATAAATTGACAGAAATTAACATATTAAAAGGTAACGATACCACTACCAAAATTCTAATGTACTGTTCATCATAATAAATAATATATATTTATTTTTGTTAGAAAATAAGGTTGTTCATGTTCATGACTGCTTCTTCGAGTCTCTTGAATTTTGTTTGAATAAGGCCAAATATATAGGTTTTTAATTTTGAATTGATATATACCTCTCTAATATTTCAGCAATGTATCCCACCAAACACATCGAAATGCCCACGATGAAGAAAGTAGCAAGCATGAAAAGCCAAACCTGAGGAAAAATTCAAATTGTAAGGTTTCATTAAGGAATAAATTAAAAAGGAATAATTGAATATACATTTAAATTTTTTATCAATCAATTATTATTAAACTGATATTCTGAATTTAAATTAGATTTTTAATTAAGTATGTATTTGAAGGTATAAATTGAAATTATATTTTTAACCCATAACAGAAATTTTATATTTTTTTTTTTTTTTTTTTTTTTTTTTTTTTTTTTTTTTTTTTTTTTTTTTTTTTTTTTTAAAAGGCCCCCTGCCAGAAGAAGCAAACCTTCTTTAAATAATTATATTGTCCTTTGGTTAGATATTTAGGTGGCCTATAGAGAATGTTTAACATTTGGAAACAATTCAAAGAGGATGTATTGATAGAAGTGGACACATCTTCTGGACACATCTTCAACATAATTATTAGTTTTGTAGTCTAAGAAAGTATCCAATTTCTTAACCGTATTTTGACTGTGTACTATTTCTTCTGGGAAATAGATAACTGATTTTGGTTAGAAGCATGGGTGAAGTTTATTTTAGAATTACTCTGTTGTCATTGGTTAAAGAAAAATTAGAGACAACCTGCAAGTGGTTTTAGGCTAAATAGAATTTAGGAAAATGATAACAGGATTGGATATAGGTTTGATTTTAAATTAATCTTGGGAGTATATGGCAAGGAGATTACATGGATGGGGTTTGTTTTAAATATCCCTAGCTGTCTGTCACTCACGCTCTGCTCACGTGAGAGTCTTAAAAAGTGCCTAGTTGCGAAGTTTCACCAGTTCCCAAACAGCAGAGATAGTATTCTTTACACCAGAGTCAGAGACGAGAATATTATGAAGATGAAGTAACTAGCAACTGAAGCCGATTTCAGAGCAGCTTGTGATGTTGCAGACCATCCATTCAATAAACAGTAGAAATCTGAAGTCAGAACCAACTTCTTAGTACCCACTGTGATTTAGATCAAGTTCCCCATCACAGGCAAATAGCAAAGATCCAATGGAAACAGACTCTGGTACTATGGTTTCGAGTACTCTCCTGTCGCACTCTACTCAGCAGAAACCCCCTACTCCCCCGCTCATGTCTTCACAGTGTTCAGTGTAAAACCTTAATGTGCTTATTGATGAAAAATGAGGCCTCCATGTGTAGATGCTAATAAATGAAGTCTACTTAAATGAAGTTTAATTAATGAAATGAAGAAGTTAATGTTTATTTGACAAGAAACGTTATCTGTAAATAAAACAAAATGATTTTTGTGTTCGATCAAACAGTAACCAATGTAGATAAAACCGTGTGGAAGTAATTATTAACCACGCTAAACTAAAGAGTTTAACTGTTGAAAATATTAATAAGGTTTTGAAAACATGATAAATTATAAAATAAAGTCATAAAGATCCCCGAAGGGGAACTCCCAATCATACATACACAAAATTTTATGAACAAGAAAATGAAAAAAAAATGTTAAACATAATTCAAACCATGCAGAAATTATAAATATTCGAAAACCAATTAATAATATAATCTATTCTACTAACATCTATGTTGAATGGCTTGACGAAACCTGCTACATCAGACTCCAGTTTGGGCCACTGTACCATCATACCGTGTGGTTCTACTTTCAGCACTGGTGTCACATCCATTGCCCCATTACGCTCAGAAGAGTAGGCCAGCATGGGGCCCAGAATATCCAACTCCTGCATGGGGTTTGTTAAAGATTTCTTAACCCTTTGATCAAACAAATGAAAATTAAAAAATCTTTTTGACCGGCATTTCGAATTAGAAAACCCTTTCGATTTTACTAATTAAATTAGTAAAATCTTTTCGATCAGACATTTCGAATTAGCAGAATATATTATTACAGTATACATGATCTGGTGATTCTAATTATTTAATAGAAAAAAAAAATAGAAAAATTGTCACTAGATTCTAGAGTAATCGGTGTATTATGCTCCGTGAGACGCGTGCTATCTTTAGATCTGTGCATATCTGAGACGGGAGAGTCGATTGTGGGCGTGGCGTTATTTCTTCATATCAAGTGGGTCACAATTGCAAGAGGGGATAAGTAATATACTATAAACTATATAAACCAAGGTTTATATACATTATAAAGTGTATATAAACTTTGACATGAGTAACTCTGTGTGTACCTATTGATAATTGACCATGAATGTGAAGCAAATTTGATTGTGATGGCAAAAGGAAAAAATAATATAATTATAATCAATAATAATGTCATTTTAAATAAATAATTAGATTGATTTGTTGAATATATGAGCAAAATAGAAAATCCATATATGATAGATTCAATGGATAATTGCAACAGTATGAATGAATATTTGAAAAAGAGCAAAATGAAAGATGATACGCACTGATATTGAAATGCTAGTTTTCGTCAAAATAATGAAATGTGTAATGTATTTGTGGAGTCAAGTAAGTTGGCTTGTTCAATACAAAGTCATAGATCAAAATAATGACCACGATTTTTTTTAGTTGTAGGAAATGGTCACTTTGACATTGTATTAAACCCTAGGACTAGGAATTAGAATTTAATTAGAGTCAGTTGTTTTCATAAGCAGAAGTTCATAACAGCGTTTTATTATGGCGTTTAGCAAATTTTTTGCAATTTTTTACGATTTGAATTCACAACCTCCATTGAGTACAAAAAATGTATTATGCCATTAAGCCAATCGTTTTGGATATAGGTATATATTTTCCAAACATTCAGATTTTTTCGATTGTAATTCACTTGGTGGTCATGTAGACTTTGTAGAGCAATAGTGGCAATAGTTTCATTAAGCATAATAAAGTATAATATACAATAACAAATAAATATAACATTTTATTTGTTTTGTAGTTTTATTTAATAGACATATTCTAATCAAATTAACCAAATAATCAATCTCAATAATTTGTTAACTATATAAAATACCAATATTATTCAAAAAATAATAATCTTATGCTGTACTCCGCCACCACAATCCACTCTGCTTCACATTCATGGCCAATAGGTACATACAGTGCTACTCAGACCTCTCTCTATTGTGGCACACTTGATATTGAAGATATAACGCCACGCCCACAATCAACTCTCCGCCTCAGATATTCAAGGATCTCAAGAAAGCACGCATCTCACGAAAGCATAATTCAAATGCAACAATGAAGTGTTGGATATAAACTTGTAAAATCTAATAATATTGTAAAAATGAATTAAATAAGTTTACGGTGACTTGACATGAAACAGGTATTTAGACAGAACCAAAAAGTATATTTTCTCGATTTTGGTATAATACATGCAAAAAAAAAAAATCAAATACTACTTTTACATAAAACATATGGATAGATTGAAATAAAAGAAACTTAACATTTACTAAATATATACGATTTATTTGGCCTTTCTTGAAGTAGGTAGTGAAAGAGGTAATTGGACAGATGCAAAAAGTATGGTTAATATTTAATTTTCCCTCATTTAAATTTTATAAGAGCATATCTCAAAAAAAAGCATGTTCGAAAGTTGAGATTCTCGTCATTTTCACACTGTATAAAATATCCAAAAATTCTGTCTTCTAATTGGCTCACAATATATTCGCGCCAATATCTCTTTGAAGAGAATAAGCATGATGGATCATAGAAGATTTTTACCCATTTTAATTCTTCAATGACCCCCAATAATTTTGACCATGGGAAGAGCTACCCAGGCATGACACTCACCTGCCTGACTATTTTTCTCATGTACCCTGTCCAGGTGCCATTAGGGAGAATGTTTCCGTGAAAAGGATACTTCGTGTGGTGCATGGAATAGCTGGGGGGGGGGGGGGGGAACAAGGAAACTAATATAAGTTTATTTATGATTAGATCATTTACAATAATTGTTTTTCATCTATGGTTCTACTTACCAAATTCCAATGCTGTCCGACAATACCTTCATGAACTCCAAGAAAGGACCAGCGTACCTCTGTTCACTGTCAATGTAGTATCCATATGGGGGATACTGGTGGAGAGAATTACCGTCATTACTTAGAGAATTACCGTCATTACTTTAAGAATTACCGTCATTACTATGATAATTACCGTCATTACTATGATAATTACCGTCATTAATTAGAGAATTACCGTCATTACTAAGAGAATTAGCTATGGTATAGAGAATTACTGTCAATACCTAGTGAGAAAGCTATGGGATACAGGTGGAGAGAATTACCGTCAATACCTAGAGGGAAAGCTATAGTAGAGAGAATTACCGTCATTACCTAGAGAGAAAGCAATGTTGGATACTGATGGAGAGAATTACCGTCAAAACCGAGAAAGAGAGCAATTGTGGATACTGATGGAGAGAATTACTGTCAATACCTAGAGAGAAAAATATGGTGGATACTGATGGAAAGAATTACTGTCAATAACTAGAGAGAAAGCTATGGTGGATACTGATGGAGAGAATTTCCGTCAATACCTAGAGAGAAAGATATAGAGATCATTCAAAATATAAATAAACAAGTAACAACATAACATGGTAGTTATTTTCAAGAAGTCAACTAATGACGTCACAGTGCTATTACTGAAAATAAAATAATTTTATTAATATAGTTATTCTAGAGCTGCATTTTAACAAATTACAAGTAATTCTCTTTTCACTTGATTATGTTCACATTGTGGAGTTAATTTATAATTGAAAAGATACCTAAAATTGAAATCATATGGAAAAGGAATATGAATCAAATCATTGAAAATACCTTTTAATTAAATTTGTAACATATAATTTCAATGTCGAAAATCGAACCCCGTACCACCAATACAATAAGCTATCACTTTTACAGGTGTGTGATTCCGTTTTATTAATTTGTTATTTCTTAATAATACGATTTTCAATTGTTAAAAATCGGAAAATTTTGGCGGGAGATATTATCAACCTCATGGGATTCTATCTAAGCCAAATGGTTTTCTGAGGTTAACTCTGTAGAAGTAATGCGCTTTGGAGGTATCTTATTCCTTAAGTTTTCGAATGTGTTAACTTCTTTGACATAACTAATGAGAGCGTAGGATAATAGTGGAGGACTTATTTTAGAATGAGTGACTTTTTATTGGTCGAGGGTAATATTGGGGACAACCTTGAGGTGGTTTAAGGGCAAATTGAAATTGATAAAATGAAAGGAGGACTGTCTTAGGATTGGATACGGATGGAGTTTTGGAAGAATCTTAGGAGTATATAGCAAGGAAATCACATGGATGATGACTGTTTTAACTCTCCCTAGCTATCCGACACTCACACTCTGCTCACAGGAGAGTCTTATGAAGTTTACAAGCCTTCATAGGCTCAAGCAGGGATCGAGAAGTCTTCGCTCACTCCAGCCTGTAATGCTATCGCAAGACTCATTCTATGAAGATCTCCCACCGCCCTAGCGGTTGTGATAGGATCCTGAACGAGTGACCGATTATGCAATTCTAGTTTGATTGAAAAGATTCAAACTCAACGGGAAATCCATAATATAAGAGGTTATTTAAACTCTGCGTTGAAGGTTTTTTCAGCTAATTCTAGTTTACTGATTACAAAGAATGCATTCTCTATGACATAGTCAGATTCATTCTAGAAGATGAGACGATGTCGAACCAGAAATTGAAGCAGATTGCTGAACGTCTTCGACCTGTGGTAACTGCGGTTTCGACGAGTTTCCTGCCGCACCCACTTCAGCAGAAACACAACATATTCCCCATTCATATTCCCTCAGTGTTTAATAGTGTAAAATTCCTGTGCTTATTTGTGAAAAATGAAGGCTCGGCCTCTAATGTTTTACCCATGTTGGGAATGAAACTCCTGCTTAGTTAAATTATTGATTAATTAAATAAGAGACAGATGTTAATTTATGATATATTCACTGAGATTTTCTTTTCAAATAACGAATTTTAGAATACACCTAAATTAAGTTAGATGTGTGTTTCAATACACTTTGTCTTTTGGTTCAATATATTATTTTATGCTAATTATTGAAATGAAGAATTGATTATTTATTCGACAAGAAGCGTAACAGCAAATTAAACAAAATGATTTTCGTCTTCCGACAAATATTAACCCATTTATAAATGGCCGCTTGGCATTAAATTAATAAATAATCTACCAAGTTAATGACTCTATAAGGATGAGTCATGGTTGAAAATAATACAAATATTTTGATGAAATAAAGAAGAAAATAATTGACCCCGAAAACCACAATCATAAGAATATAATCGTTATTTTTTCATTCAGTAGAGTCTCGAATAAAATCTTGTTTTTATTTCGAATAATAAAAATTCTAAATTATATCTAGTTCTAGGTACTTTTTAAAATGAGATACTTACAGCTGATACTCCCACTTTTATACATCCAGGACTCAAATCTCCGAAAATGTCAAAATCTCTGTAAGAAAAAAACTATATCTTTTCTTTAATTCGTTAAAATTTATAATAAACAAACTTTGAAATTAAACACTCATCAATAAGTTGATTGGGTCTAGGGCTGATTTTTCGAAACGAAATGGCCGAAACCAAATTTTCCGAAAACTAATTCGCCGAATACAGGATTGCCGAATCCCAAATTTGCCGAAAACGAGTTTTCCGAAATATGGATTTGCCGAAGGACAAATTTTCCTAAAGACGAGTTTATCGAAAATCAAATTCAATTAATTTTAAAAAGAACATTCTGTGGGACTTTGTATTTCTCATCATTATATCTTATACACAAAAAAAAAACATTTCTTATATGAATTTAACATTACTATTGCTATATAAATTTGTATTCTGCTAATGCCGTATTTTGCTAAATTCATATATCTAACTGTATATATTAAATATTAATATGTATATGACATTTCTAATTAATATATAGTTATGCTATTCATTACTGACCATTTTATATTTTAAACGGACTAAATGGAATTAATATTAACAATGCCAGCCACAAAATATCTTCTGTATGGAATACTATTTACAACTGAATAAAAAGAAAAACCCGTACGTGCTTTATATGTCGTATTTACACAAAGAATTCTAGTTAAGTAATCACATAAAGGTGTTTACATGTAGTTTATTTAACTCGCCGTGATATGTATAATCCCAGCAATTATACAAAGCAGTAAACATGGATTATTCACAAAAAAAATGAATTAATACGTTAGTAAAACACAATCTTAAAACAAGCCTAACGCTCAAATGAAAGAAAAGTGACGAAACTGACTGACTGAATAAAGCTTGAACGTCTTTAAAAGAACAAAGACAATTAAAGAATCATTTTGAGGACCAACGATTAACAGTTACAATGATTAACGAGGAGAATAATTAAAGGAATATTTACTGTAACTAAGGGTTAATTATAATTTCGTTATTTAGTTTCTTTTCTGTAACTATTGTGCAATTTTACATTTTGTTTTAAATAAGTCTTTTGGTAAATTTTACTTTCGGTAAATTTGTCTTTCGGCAAATTATCACTCCAGCGAATCCGTTTTCGACAAATTTGGGTTTCGGCAAATTCGTAATCGGAGAATCTGGTTCGGCGAATTAGGATTCTGTGAATTAGTTTTCGGAGAATTTGTTTCGGCAAATTCGTTTTCGGCCATCCGCCGGATACCATGTTGAATAAATTATAATATTATACGTAATAAATCTGTATTAGAATACTATTTCTAAATTATTTTTTCTTATTCTTATATAATTATAAGATAATTTTCTTTGTAATTATTTTTGCTTACTCATCAGGAACAGCCATGGTTGATGGTAACCCCTCTCAGGGTTACAGAAATGTCCGGTAAATAGGCAATCAACCTTACAGTTTGAAGATCTGATGCAGAGTGTCCAAATTAGCAGAAAACTGGAACTTTATATACAGTTTCAAAATAAGTAATCATATAAAGTATTTTTGTGTAGCTTTAATTATTTCAGCAGAAATACAAAACATTATTACTTTAATATGATTAGGTATATTGATATATTATTCAACATTATATCTAAAAATCATTTCTTGTTAACGAAAGTTCATTAAGAATTCGTTGATTAGTAAAGGTTGAATTTATTATTATAATACTCATGTAGCGTTTGGGCGACTGCAAAAAGATACTTTCTGATTTCATGACATTTTGCATAATTTATTACTACAGAATAGATTGTTTTAATTAATTAGGTTTTAGCTACAAATGAGGTATTTCATATTTTCGAGAGATTAAAGGTAGGTACACAGTTCAGCAAATATTGCTCGTTTCTAAAGTCGTTGTCATAACTCAAAAATAGCTCAAAAAAAATTTTAAAATAGCTATTTCTAAGGAAGAAATTATAACGCTCACAATAGTGTATATGGCCTGGAAACATTATATTTGTGTATTATTTTTTTAAACATTTATTAAGCCGCTAAAGTTTATAGAAGTGGAAATATTTGTAATTCTACTAAATCAAATATTACTTATATTTTATATATTTTTATTAAATAATGACATATTTGTTGTATATTTTCCGTCGTTAGGACATTTAGCCTCTCTATATGGTCAATTTTTGAGCTACAAATATGACACTTCTACCAAATAAATAAGCATTTGAAGATGAATATAACTAAATGGATAACTCGGAATACATTTTTTGAGTTATGACGTTGTTGTCACAAACAAGCGATAAATGGCCTGTTAGGAGAATAATCTAAAATAGGGAATACCTAATGTAATCTAGGGGTGCTATAGGAAATTTCGTACGTGCACAGAAAATTCGTCTATGCAGCTAATTTTTCTTAAATTTGGTCGAATTTCTGGTCACGAGTGTAGGTCTAAACTCCAAGATATTGAGAGGTCTTACACGAGTTATAACAGATATCTAAGGACTATTTCAATAGTACAATCATCACATCAATTAGCTATGTCTAAATGCATTCAGTTCATGAATACATACTATAAATAAATGATACTTGATACAGTTGTCTGGGTGGAACTTAACGGATTGGCATCTGGTTAAAAGAAACTGGAAGTTATCAATAATTCTTATCGATTCAAACCCTTGAAAAACAAAGGTTTATTTCAGAGTTCGTATAACAACTATAGTTCATAACATACATTATTTAAAAGTAGCGCAAAATTAAATTTCCTTGCTATCAGACTCACATGTCCATGATTCGATTACCGATTAGAGAAAATATTTCATTAATTTAATTTTTATATTGAGAACCATACTTTCCATTCTTTCTTTGAATATAGAATATATTTGTTTTCATGTAGTATTCTCATAGATTAATTTTTTCTTACACAGAAAAAAAATATGATTGGTCAATGGCCTTACAAAATTAAGGACAGCTCAAAATTTTCTATGTCCCAACATAAATTTATTTCTGGTTTCATATTACATTATGTATTAATTATAGTCTGAAAAATATGTAAAATACTTGTTCATTATTATTTCTTCTGTATCACTTGAAACTATATTTTAATCGAAATGTCAAACCTTGATTATTTCACATCGTCAATTTTAATTAACTTTATTGAGAGCTACAGTTTTGTGCGAAAAATTGAATTACTATCAACATCATATCCTTTTACTTAGCTAAAGATATTTAGTGAAAAATGACGGCTATATTATAACACAATTTACAAATATATTTGTTCTGTAATAACCATTTGATTGTGTGTTCCTATTCTATAATTTTTTAGATTGTTCTTTATTTAAATTTTAAAATTTCATTCCATAATATTTATGGTAGCTAAAATATTCTTCTTTCCTCATATTAGTTGACTCCTTTAACTTGAATTTATCATATTCCAAAATGAGTTAGGAATTCATTCATATGATTGCAATTTTTTTTTATGAGGATAGAAAACAAAATCGTTATGATCTAGCTATTTTCGCTATTGACCTAATTTATAAAAGACATTTCTCAAATTATTTAACTAATTATTACATATGGGTCTAGGCTAATTGTCCGTAAACTTATTTGCCGAAGACTAATTCGCCGAAATGGATTCATCGATTACGCGTTTTTCCGAATCCCAAATTTGCCTAAAACCGATTTACCGAAATACGGATTAACCGAAAGACAAACCTACCGAAAGACAAGTTTGTCGAAAATGAAATTTAATTTTAAAAGAACATTCTGTGGCACTATTTAGTTTTTATCATCATATCTTATGCCTCAAAAAAGAAACATCGTTTTATATGAATTTGACTTTACTATTTTTTTTTGACAATATTTTTCCATTAAAAACAAGAAGAATAAATTTTTACAGAAGAGTAAATTCCTTCAGGAACTTGCTACTGAGATCATAAGGAGGGGTTGAGAATACCCGGAAAGGGTGAATTTGGCCGCCCTAAAACCTCTCCTTCGCGGCCCAAAGGATACTAAAGGCATTCCCTCTTGGTTGGAACCAGGCAGACTCCCTAAAGGTACGTTTTGCATACAGCGATTGTTGCGATCATTGCTCGGCGATGATCACCCAGCAATAGGAATACATTGAACTATTTTCCTGCGATAATCACTCGTTGCAAAACAGCCCCATATGAATAGCATTGAACTACACTGCGACCAGAACTATTAGTCCAAAGAGTTTTTTGCCCATAACTCTAAAACCGTTTGCGGAAGATTTCCGAAATTTCAACCATAGGTGTAGAAGAGTATGAGACACGTTCTAACTAATTTTCAAAGTTGTACTCTTCTTTATTTTGAATTTATTTAATATTTCCTTTTTTCAGGTGACCATAATTATTAGTCCAGTACATAATTTTTATTTAATTAGTTGAAAATGGGGCGTGGAAAGGACCTTTCAGAGCAAGAAAAAAACCTTATCATCAAGTTAACAGCTAAGAAGAAGCCTCAAGCTGAAATAGCTGCACAAATTGGACGCCATGTAAAAACCATCAAGCGTTTTTTGGAAAATCCGAAAATTCGTAAAGAACGCAAGGATAAAGGCAAATTGAGGAAACTATCAGAAAGGGATGTGCGCCGCCTGAAGGCTACATTGAAGAAGAACCCTGGTTCAACAAGCAAGGACATTTTTTCCGCTTCCGGGGTTGCAGATGTGTCTAAATCGACCCGCAATTCAGTTCTTGGAAAATTTGCTAAACAAAAAAAAGCCACTATAACTCCTCCTCTCACCCCAAAACACAAAGAGAGGCGTCTAGATTGGGCCAAGAGATATATGAGAACCTCTCCAAAGCTTATATTATTCACTGACGAATGTAGAGCAACTTTGGATGACCCTGATGGATGGTCCAAAGGATGGGTGTTTGGGGATGACCCTTCCCAAATGCGTTTGCGACGTCAGCAAGGTGGTGGAGGGGTGATGTTTTGGGCGGGAATTATAGGGGATGTACTCATTGGTCCTGTGAAGGTGCAAGAAGGTGTTAAACTCGATTCTAAGCGCTACTGTGAGTTCATTGATTCTGCTCTTTCAGACTGGTTAGATGACCTGCCTTTGGAACAACGCCGTAAAATCATATTTATGCAAGATAATGCTCCGTCGCATGCAGCAAAGAAAACCAAAGAGTTCTTGCACTCACTGGGCTTCAAGAATAACACCCTGATGGACTGGCCTGCCTGCTCACCCGATTTAAATCCCATTGAAAATTTATGGGCCATCATCAAAAGAAGTGTTTACAGCAATGGGAAGCAGTATTCATCAAAAAATGATCTCTGGGCTGCCATACAGAATGCTGCGAAGGCTGTGGATCCTTCTACTATCAAAAAACTAACAGATTCTGTCACTGAACGAATGTTTCAAGTCATAAAATCCCAAGGATCTCACATTGGGAAATAATCATGATTTCTGCCATATTAAATTCACTATTGACTACTTTCTTGTGTTTACAAAGTGTATTTGTATTTGGTATTTGATGTTAAAAGTTTTGTTATTTAAAATATTCGTTTATTTATCCTTGTAACAAATTTATAAAGAAACGAAAAAATCGGGACTAATAATTCTGGTCACCTGAAAAATGGAAATATTAAATAAATTCAAAATTAAAAAGAGTTAACCTTCGTATAATGACACGAATGTGTCTCATATTCTTCTACACTTATGGTGAAAATTTCGTAAATTTACCGCTGTCCGTTTTTGAGATATAGTCAATAAACACTTAGGACTAATAATTCTGGTCGCAGTGTAGTATTCAGCGATAATCGCTCGGTGACGATTGATGAGCGATTATCTCAACAATCGCTTCATGGAAAACGTACCTTTAGATCGTTCGTTGTCACAACAAGGCGTCTACCTGTGGAATTCGTGATTGAGGTGGTCGTACGTATCCCTGATGCCAGATGGTATCATGGATATCAATTGAAATAAGAGTTAAAGGAAGATTAAGGGAGAACCGGGAGCATTCGGACATAGGGATGGTTCGGACAACTTGTTTAAAAACATGTAGTAACTCTCCTACAAATACATCTTTATTCATCAAAATCAGTGGGAAATAATATTGAACATATACCTATTCAAACTCAAACGTATATTATTTTACCTAGGCTAATTTAACCATATAATAATATTTTAATTTAAAATTGAAGAGAATGTTTAATTTACAATCTGAATAATTATTTCTATCAGAAAAATAGCAGTGGTGTCCACGCAGTATTGGAATACCTACTTTACTTGTCTGTCACCGAACGTTTTATACTAAATATATGAATTAACTAGCGGTCAGTCTCATTTATATAAATGAAATAAATGAAATGTTAAATTAATAATTGAAGTGATAACAGGCTCATTTATAATAAATTGCCAGAAACTGCTTCAATTCCAAATATATACTAAATTGAGGTTTTAATTTGGCTATTTGCTGTGATTAATTAATGTTGGGAGAGATCGTTTTCACCTTATCTCTCTAATTGTCTGGTGATACCTGCCAAATATAACTGTTAAACCAATATAATAAATATACTGGTACATCAAAAAATCACAGGATTGGTTAACCAATGTTTCCCTTCATTGGGCCAGTGCTGTTTGGCAACCTGTGGCCCAATGTCGTTTACCAAACATTGGCCCAGTGTGTAATAGCACCGGCGTGCCAATGTTCGATCGTGCCTTTACTTTGCCAACATTTAACGACGTTGGTCCGATAGTGCAATATTATCAGGGAATTATGATAAAATTTAAAATACGATGAATTATTACGGTTAATAACAAGACCGAAATTTCGAATGTTTTAACCATTTTTTTGGTGTCCGAATCATCCCCACAGCTTGTCCGAAGTCGGGTCTAGAAAGGAGCATATGGACAACTGAATCTCTTTTACATTTTGTCTTATAACTTTCAAATGAAGGTTTAAACTGTGAAGCAGTCTCAATAAATATTGAAGTAACATGATTTATCTACATACAGGAATCCTTAAATAGTAAAATTCGAATTAGTTTACGAATTATTCGGTTTTAAAACAAAAATGGTCCAAATTCTCTCGGTTCTCTCCTATGCATTTAAAGATAATTATAATCAAAACTCTACTTTACCTATTTTACTTTTGACTTGCTAATTTTCAGTCTGAAGAAAAAGAATGTACACAATCTTTTTTATTGTCAACTAGATAACTTTAAGGTATAATTAATCCATTTAATAATCGTGTTAAGGTGTAATATTGGATAAAGTTATTATAGAAACATTTATATACATCAGAAAACAATTAATAGGTATCTTAAACGTAAGCCGAAAACGCATTGTTTGTTTTCAAAACAAAGAGTGCACAATCTTCTTCTTCAGCGTCACGTTAGTGAATCGTTCAATTGTTGCACACAGAGTATTAAAAACTTTATAGGTCCTCTCCAGGTTCCCTATAAACAACGGTCTATCGATTCGATATCTTCTTATGTCGAACTCAAACCTGGGACAGCGGATATCTAAATTTATTAATTAATTTTAATCGAATCGAAACACGAAAAAAACCTCTGAAATCGACATCATGAATCTTGGAGGGGACCTTTAAAGGTCCACTCCAAGCAAATATTTTTATTGCCTTATTCAACGAGTCTAATGTTTCTTATCATTTTGCTGCAAACCGCATCGAATTTGGTAGCATATTTTTAATTTTATATGCTTTTAAAGATTTTTATAATCAAAACTCTACAAAACCTATTTTACTTCCGACTTCCTAATTTAAGAAATTTTCAGCCTGAATAAAAAAAAAGAATGTACACCATTTGTTTTGATTGTTAACTAGCTATTAGGTTTAATAAATCTATCTATTATTCGAGTAAAGATATAAAATTGGATAAACTTATAATAGAAACGTTTATATACTTTAAGAAACAATTAATATATAAAATAAGGCCGAAAACGCATGGTTTGTTTATAAAATTCAAATTTGTAATCAAAACAAAGAGTGTACAATCTTCTTCTTGAGCATCAGATTAGTGATTTGCTCAATAATTGTTGCTCACAGTGTATTAAAAAACTTTAAAAACAAATCATAATATATATACTGAACCGAATTGTATGCGGTTTGCAGAATAATGATCGTAGACCTTAGTTCTATAATATTATGTTATAAACTCATTTCTTTCCTTGGAGCCTGGAGAGGATCTTTAGGATATTAATTGCTTCTAAAAGTATATAAACGTTTCTATAATAAGTTTATCCAAATTCAAACCTTTAAACGAATAATAAATGGATTTATCAAACCAAATACCTAGTTGACAATCAAAACAAACGGTGTACATTCTTCTTCTTCAGACTGAAGAATAGAAAGTCGGATGTAAAGTAAGTTTTGTAGAGTTTGGATTATAAAAATACCTATTATAAAAATACCTATTTAAGAGAATATAAAATTAGAATTATTCTATCAAATTTTATGGAGTTTGCACTAAAATGATTAGAAACATTAGCCTCGATCGGTGATTTGAGCAATAAAAATATTTGCTTGTAGGGGACCTTTAAAAGCAAATACTAAAATATTCACTGAAACGAATTGTATGCGGTTTGCAGAATAATGATGTTAGACCTTAGTTCTTATATCT
This sequence comes from Caprella mutica, assembly GCA_947561585.1. Lineage (NCBI taxonomy): Eukaryota > Metazoa > Arthropoda > Malacostraca > Amphipoda > Caprellidae > Caprella > Caprella mutica. The sequence goes on along the minus strand of CANNZV010001580.1, from coordinate 38,461 downwards.
TATGTGATTAACTCATTTTTTCCTCAGAGCCTTGAAAGGACCTTTATTAAAATAACAAAAATAATATTCATCAGTTTTTAAGAAATTATCGCATCCGCATTTTCTTCAGTTACCAATCAAATGCTGTAAAATGTTGATGAGCCAAGGTAGTTTTTGTAATTTGTTATTTTAGCTATGAGAATTAGATGATATTAATTATTGATTCTTTCTAGCTATTAAAAAGAAGGGAAAAAATTATGTCCGTAGTGGATGAAGGATACAGGCTTTAAAAGATGTACTATTGCAATTCTCCCAAAAAAAAGATACGGAATACCTAGTCACAAACAAACTGACTGAGTGACATCTGGATCATTGTGTCACAGTGCCACCCTAAAGTTTTAAACATTTTCTCTGTGAAAATCCTTAATTTCTGTCTTTAGCCAGGTAATAGGCGGCCAGTCTGTATTTGGTGCACAAAATTCCACTGAAAAAGCTGAAAAATCCACCATAAATTTCCATTAATTTGGCTGATCCACCAACATTTCCAGTCTGTATTTCGTGGTAAATTCCACCGACATGTCGGTGGAATTTTTTCACCTTTGAATATAATATTCTGGCAAAGTCGGTGGATTTTTAGCTATTTATTCCTATGTTACCATTAATTTTCGGTGGATAAATTGGGAAAATATTTGTGGATCAGCAAAAATACTGGAAATTTATGGTGGATTTTTTCAGCTCTTTGAGAAAGTCAGTGGGATTTTGTGCACCAAATACAGACTGGCTTGAACATTTTACCCATTTATCCACCTAAAATTAATGGTAACCAGTCTGCATTTGGTGCTCAAAATTCCACTGACTTTTTAAAAAAGCTGAAAAAATCCACCATAAATTTCCAGTAATTTGGCTGATCCACCAACATTTTACCCATATTTCCACCAAAAATTAATGGTAACATAGGAATAAATAGTTAAAAATCCACCGACTTTGCCAGAATATTATATTGAAAGGGAAAATATTCCACCGACATGTCGGTGGAATTTACCACGAAATACAGACTGGAATTGGTAACATAGGAATAAATAGCTAATAGCAAAATTCCACCGACTTTGCCAGAATATTATTTTCTAAGGTCCAAGTAAAATAGTATGTCTCTTAAACTCACCATTTGTCTCTCCAGCTCTCTCCAAAATTCAACAAATTCTCTCCAAAATGATCAAATTTTCATAAATTCTCTCCAAAATAACATTGTAGCATAGGAGAAAAATAGATAAAACTCGCCATTTGCAATTGAAGGGCTCAAAATAACTGTCACAAACTCGCCATTAAGATGGCGAGTTTGGACATGCTTTATTACTTGGTCTAAGGTGAAAAATTCCACAGACATGTCGGTGGAATTTACCACGAAATACAGACTGGGCCAGATTCTGAATCAAAATAATATTCTGGCCGCCAGAATATTATTTTCGAAGGGGAAAAAATTTCACCGACATGTCGGTGGAATTTTCCACAAAATAGCGTCGGACCGGGTGGCTTTGCGCATTTTCCGCATACTTTGATTTTACAAAAAAAATGGAGAAGTCAGCAATCTAATTTTTTTGTGCAGGTAGATGAAGGGTAGACCTAGGTGCACACTAAGTTTCAACTCTTCAAGTTCAATAGAAAAAAACTTATCATTTATAAACTGTGCGCAAATAGGGTAAGGGCACTATATATCGACCCCTTAAGCACTATCCATCATTCGTTCCATTGAGATTAATCACCGGCCTGACTGGAAAACATAAATTCTAACAGAGTTACTCCTAACTTCATGCATTCCCATCAGTGATGTTTATCATCACAACAAGCTCAATTGTGAAGCATAAATGACTTATTTTACATTAGTTTTCACTGCGGAATTGAAATTCATAAAATAATTTACTGATTTCTGCATTTTTTAGGGTTAAAATGAGTAATTTTTGTTCATTCTAAATTCCTAACAGAGTTACTAGTCAATCTGAAATGAGTTATTATTCCACTCTGGATCACCGGAGTGCCTTAAGAATGAGTGTTGACTGTTAAAATCAAATGAAGATCGAAACTTATGCTACTGAATCGTATTCAACATTTGTATCTACGAAGAGTCTGTTATTATTTATTAAAGGAATGCTCCATCATATAGAAATCTTATATCTTCGACATGGAAAATTCTACTACCGACCTTTGAAGTATCAAGATCCGACCCGGTCGGAAATAGCATATTATTTGATCGACCCCCCCCCCAAATATATTATTCGTAGTTTATGGTTATTTTTTATTCGTTTTACCTATTGTTTAATAACAAATACATTAAATGGGTTATTAATTTATAACCAGTCTGCAGAATATGGAACATTTTTCCAAGACTCTCTGCGGGAGTTTTTGAATGAAATTTTAGAAATTGGATATCTCTGCGGGAGATTTTGAATTAATTCCTATGTTACCATTAATTTAGCTGCGGGAGATTCTGAATCTGCTGCTGAGAGTCAGAGAGTAGCTCTCTCTCAAATTAAAGTCTCTGCGGGAGAAGAGACATATTCTGCAGACTGGATTTATAATGGGATAATCATAACGAAAAATATATAATTTTCCTGTTATATTTGTCGAATCACTTGCAAACAAACTTGACCACCTGAGAGAACAACTAAAGATTAGAAGATAAAAAATTGAATCCATGTGTCATGTGAATAAGAACAGAAATGATTACTAGGCTATTAATGAATAAGTTCGTCAAAAACTACGATTTATTTTCTAACGCAACGTTACCTGATCATAGACATGTTAAATTAAATATTTGAGCAGCAGCATTTTATAAGTTCAGAATCTAAAAAAATGAAGCTCCTTAAATAGTTCGTTAAACTTTGGCTATCACCAGTCTTCGTTGAAAATACCTATTCATCATCCGATTCATAGCATTGCTCACAAACAAAATCGACGTTTTCTGCAATGTCAGATGAATCGTAATTAACAGAAGACAAGGGCTTTTTGGGAACACATGAAAGATGTATTTTGTTTTCACACTTGTCACAGTCAATCCAGGTCATGCTAATCTTTTTATTTGCTTCATCTGAGTACAAAAGAGTACAGTAACAGCATTTCCAGTCATCATCCTTTTTACCTTTTTTCTTCTTGTTGTTCTTGACTGTTTCTCTATCCATCAAATACTTCCTATAGTTCCGAGCACTCATCATAGCCGGAACAGGTTCATCTGGACACTTCCTCTTCTTATAAACAACCTTGCCTTCAAAAAATATGTGAGCTCTGGTCTTATTAGACACAGGCGAAGGGCCTGTAGAATGAGCTTCGCCATCTGTGGCAGATTTAGAAGTTGAAGTTCCAGGATCTATGAAGGTCAAATCTGTTGTGTTTGATGACACAGAAGGAGGAACTGAAGTGCTTCCATCAGAAGTTGCATTTGGCTTAGTCAGCTTGTTTGCAGTACTAGTTAAGATTAGTACTGAGGGATCGACAGATAGTTCAGTATTACCTGCAGTGTCTTCCGAAGGTGCATTTCCGGTGTAGGCGTAGCAGATTCATTCTAGAAAATAAACATAATTTTATTGCTGTCTTTAATCATTATATAACCATTGGTTAATTAGATACTGTAGTAAATAACATACTGTAACATTGTTCGTTTCCAATAAATCTTGTACGACTGGGAGTTCGAAAATATTATCCAGTTCATCCAGGTTAACATCCCATCCACTAAGCGTCATCTGGAAATAAAATGATTAAAATATGTAGGAGTTATAATTAATATATAAATGAAATCTTTTTTTAGATATGAATTAGGTGCATACTATTTTATCAAGTAATACCTAGGTACATACATCATCAGTTGACTCCAGCACCGGGAAAATGAGAGATTCACCGTTTTCATCAATAACAGTGGCAACATCAGTAGTGGTAGCTTTTGCTCGAATCTTGTTGTAGAGATCAGCAACTTCCCCCGTTCGTTGTTTTTTCTCTATCTTTTCAATTTCGACATGTCCTATCACCTTCTTTAGGACAGATAGACATTGAGCATACCTATCGTTCTCTTGAAAATCTTTGTTTGGAGACATGATCGTAGTGGGTGCTTGAACAGGTGGAGTTGCATTCTCAATCCCAACTTCTATTCTTGTGATATCCAAACACTTTGAATAATCAACTCTATCAGGATTCAGAGGATACAGTCCAGTCGCAATGAAACCATTAACAATGGCATTCCTGTTGATGGCATCCAAAACCTTCTTCAAAAGAGGTGCAACGTCTATTCTTCGTACCACAGCATTTGGATCAGCACGTTGAAAGTTGTGCACCTCTTTTCTCCAACCGTTTTTCATAGGTTTGAAAGCTCCTACATCAGCCGGTTGGAGAATATGAGTTGTGTTAGGAGGCAAGAGATACAAAATTACTCCATTATCACTGCAAAGTTTGGATAGTTGCATAGTCTGGTGGGTTTTGTGCCCGTCTACGAACAGTATAACGGGCCTCACAATTTCGTTCTCGTCTAACCAAGGGATAAACCCGTTACCCATGAACTCATAGAAGGCCTTGGAAGTCATCTACCCAGACTCCGTAGCTCCCACATGAAATTCATCAGGAGCTTTCCTGGAAATATCATATGGGACACGAATGTATGGGTAGATAACAGCAGGGCAGACTATGTCGCCCCTGGCATTAAAGGTTCCAAGGAAAGTGAGGGTGCTCTTCTCTGGTCCACAAGCAATCTCATACACGTTCTTCCACCCTTTCATGCCAACAACTTTTCCCGTCTTTGGACAATGTTGTATGTTGCTCTCATCCGAGTTAAAGACACGTGAGGGATCTGAAAATATATCCATAGCTCCTTCACTTTGGATATCCTTCACTAATTTTTCGAACCAGCTTCGAATGCCTTCCTCCGTAATGCCCCCTCGAGCTTTAGACACGCGCTCCGGAGTTCGGATTGATAATTCATTGTGACGGGATAGGAAACTTCGAAACCAAGTTTTGCCAGGACGGTCATCATGAAAAGGATTTTTTCTATCAGGAGTCTCTTTCATCAGACGTTGGACAGTGTTTAAAACGTCATCTTTACTTGGAGGTAGGCCCCGTCTGTTACTTCGCTTGATCCATTCAACAATCTCTATTTCTTCTGCGGTAGTCAAAAAGGGGTCCCTTCCAATCTTTCTCTCTCTTTGTGTCCTTCCACTAAGTTTATCTAGTAAGGTGGTACGTGGAACTTTGTACTTGGCTGCTGCAGCTCTCTTAGATAAAGTAACATTTTCTACGGCATTAAGAGCTGCCAACATTTGCTGTTCTGTATATTTTAGTTTCGCATTCATTATAAACTGCAAAGAAAAAAAATATGACAATATTTATATGATAAATTAATACACATATTTTTAATATAACTCAAATCTTGAATCGACAGTTCAAGATCACATTACCGACACTGAAATTTCTAGAATCGACCCTCAGAGTTTCCAGAATTGACATGGTCAGAGAAACTATTTTAAAATCAAATATTCGATAGGTCGATATTATACCACTGGGTTCGCCCCCGACCTCCACGCATTCATAGTATCTTATTTTTATTTTCATCTAATGCTATATAGGAATATAATAGTGAACAGAATAACGGTCTAGTTTGTATCATCGATCCCCCCTGTCGATCTTGCAATAGTGTTCAAAATACGAACCCTATAATCGACCCCCCTAAAAATAGAGAATCTGAGACATTTGTGCAAAATAAAATGAAGTATAATCATAATATACATTATATATCACCCATTAAAACCATACTGCACGTATAAAAGCTATTTATACGAAAATTATGACTATTTTCATATTCTCTAATCCTTACCGTACCTCGTTGAGAATCAGCACTTATCAGCGACATGTCTAGACCTCACTCTTTGAACATTAATGTTAAAGTGAATTCAAGCTTGTGATGCTCACTTGTTTTTAGAGGTTTTCCCGCGTAACCATATGTAAACAAATAAGAAGGATCCAAACCTCTTAGTGTTGTATAGAACTTGTTTCTATAAAAGTAAGCTTGGAGTGTCGGTAATTAGACATGGTCGGTTTGACATGCCCTTACCCTATTGTGGGGGCCAGTCAGCAGAATATGGAACATTTTTCCAAGACTCTCTGCGGGAGTTTTTGATTGAATTTTAGAAATTGGAGATCTCTGCGGGAGATCTTGAATTAATTCCTATGTTACCATTAATTTAGCTGCGGGAGATTTTGAATTAATTCCTATGTTACCATTAATTTAGCTGCTGGAGATTCTGAATCTGCTGCTGAGAGTCAGAGAGTAACTTTCTCTCAAATTTAAATCTCTGCGGGAGAAGAGACACATTCTGCAGACTGGTGTGGGGGTAAACCCCAGAGTGGAAAACTCAAATTCTAACAGAGTTAATCATGAATATTCGACCGCGGAGTTTATTAATGATTAACCCTGTTTACTAGTGTTTAGTATTATTATAGTATTGCGCACTGCGCAAGTACACCCAATGTGAAACTGCGCAGTGCGCAAGTTCATCCTATGCCTAGTTTCAGAGAATGTTCATTGAGTTGCCAATATATTTTTTTTTCAAAAATAAGTCAACAAAAATTAGTAATGCAGTCGCCAGTCGTCATAATTTAATTCCAATTTTGACAGTCGTCAATATACCTATAATATTATAACTACCTAAATTAATTGAGAGCGTACCAGCCAATCAGAGAGAGGCATAAAACTGATACCAGCCAATCACAGAGAGCCTGAGAGAGGCATACTTTCTTTCATTATTATTTCATAGTTAGGTATTCATTTTTTTTTTGATAATTAGTCAGGGGGCATCAAATTAAAATGATAAGTAGTGACCACATCATTCATAACAAAAGAACATCGAAAACAGAAAACTAATATACAATTTGAAATATACTTCGTGATCGCGCCATATCAAAACAAAATGGCTGCTTTGTTTACATTTCAAAGATGCGCTGTTCCGCCGTTTAAGATTATGAGTCCACAATTTTAATTTTAAATCTAATTTAAGTGCTCATTAGTCGTCTATATATGTGAAAGATACTTATTTTCACAAATTTTAAGTCGACAATTAATTGGCGACTTGGTACATACTCTTGAACTAGGATCCTATGTATAAACTGTGCATTGATAATTTAACCCCGATATGCTATGCAACTGCCGTGAATCTGCCTCAATCTTCTATGCAACTGCCCCAATCTGCTGTGCAATTGCCGTGAGCCTGCTGTGCAATTGCCGTGAGTCTGCTGTGCAATTTCCGTTGAGTCTGCTGTGCAATTGCCGTGAGTCTGCTGTGCAATTGCCATGAGTCTGCTGTGCAATTGCCTTCGGTCTGCTGTGCGATTGCCGTGAGTCTGCTGTGCAATTGCCTTCAGTCTGCTGTGCAATTGCCTTCAGTCTGCTGTGCAATTGCCGTGAGGCTGCAGTGGAATTGCCGTGAGTCTGCAGTGGAATTGCCGTGAGTCTGCTGTGCAATTGCCGTGAGGCTGCTGTGCAATTGCCGTGATTCACAGCAGTTGCATAGTTGCAAATCGGGGCATATTCATTGCAGTTGCATAGTTGCAAATCGGGGCATATTCACTGCAGTTGCATAGTTGCAAATCGGGGCATATTCACGGCAGTTGCATAGCAGAAGATTGGCTTGTTTACTATTCTGAACCTTGATCACACAGAAACTTTGGTTACTTTATTTTACCACTGGCGCACTATAGGAGTATTGGGGATGAATATCACAGGTTTATTATTGAATAAGAGCTCTTTAACTTTATTAATAAATGTGCTCAAGACCACTCGTGAATTAAAATATTCCCATGGTGTTCTTGCGCACCTAGTATATTGGTTATATCTCAATAATTTATAATAATTATTAAAATCATCTTGCATGATCTATACCTAATCTCTTACGATTTTAATTTAATGAAATTTATGGACTAGGGGGTTTAAAAGTTGCTCTTTCCAATGGTGTTGTAAGATTTGAAATATTTTCATGCATTCGCCGTCAATTACCGATGTGCAACTTCACCTGGAATGTTGAAGTGCGCAAGGCCACCCGGTCTGACGCTACGTGATAAAATGTGCCAATTTGATGTACAAACTAAAAAAATCATATCATTCAAACGCGCAGGAATTGATCGATGGTTGCGCTATCAATCGATGGCTGCGCAAACTATTGATCAACAGATTTGCGCAGCGAAATTGGTCGATATTGCAGATCACTCAAATGCGCGTGACATTTACATTAATTTTGCTACAGAATAAGAGATCTCTATGAACAATTATACCAGTTTCTGCAGACTGGATCCCAAGTAAAATAATAAAAATAGAATGGCTCACAAATTCTCCATTCGTGACTTGTTCCAGTCTGAAAAGTATAGCCCAGTTTGCAATAGATGATTTGTAGAGTATTTTGAGATTTTTGGCCATTCCATTTGGAGAGAAAATTGGAAATCTTTGGAGAGAAATTGGACCACGAATCAAATATCTGGAGACTGATCGTGCATGCTTCGCAGACTGGAGTAAAGCCCAGTCCCACCAGTATTTGGTGCACAAAATTCCACTGATTTTTTGAAAAAGCTGAAAAAATGAGTAAAAATCCACCATAAATTCCAGACAGACTGTGTGGAATTTTTCTCTATTGAAAATAATATTCTGGCAAAGTTGGCAGATTTTTAGCTATTTATTCCTATGTTACCATTAATTTCCGGTGGAAAAAGGGTAAAATGTTGATGGATCAGCCAAATTACTGGAAATAGCTATAAGGTAGATTTTTTCAGGTTTTTCAAAAAGTCCGTGGAATTTTGTGCACCAATTACAGACTGGCCGCCGACATGTTGGAGGAATTTACCGTGAAATACAGACTGGCCAATACCACTAGTAGCTACCTATTTGAAAAAAATTATATCTTTTATTTATCTATTACATTTATAAATCATAATTTATATTTACCTAATGTAACAATGGTTTCATATACAGTATTGGAAAAATTATTATGGATTTTTCAAAATCGAAAATTTTGTTCATAAAATGGTTAATCAAACCAATGTTGTTAATTGCAATTGGATTTATTTTAATTTACTAATATAATCATCCATACACACTTTGTTTGACAACATTCAGTATCTATTAAGCTATGTCCACACCTGTTCAAGTTTCCTTTCAACTTTCAATTCAATTTTCCATTGACGCATGCTCTAAGCTGTATAGAAAGAGGCATGTAGATTCTGACCACATCTGATCGTTAGATTTGTTTCAACTTTATTGCTGAGTGTCGCACTTGAATATGAAGACTCTGGAAGAAATAATGTTCTCTATTTTGCAAGTGCTCTTCTGTGCAAACTTGCAAAGTCTTATTTGATTGCTACCGATTGCCATTTACTTCCATATGAATAGTAGTATTTTTATGTGCAGATAATTTCATACATTTTTATACCTATCGTAAACAGATGCGTAAAAATAACCTAGGTATATAATAGATGAAAAAAATTCATTTGACACACTATTGAGTAAAACAATAAAAATAAATAACATATTTATAGAGTAGCTACACACGCTGCTTCGGTGCTTCCTCTTTAGTACTATGGTTATATATTAACTCTAGAACGGTTACCCTCTAATTTGCTAACATAGGAGGTAGACTCGGGAGAGTTTCACTCAAATGAAATAATTAAAAAAAATACTTAAGACCGAAATCATTCATTTTCAAGATACAAAATAAAATACAACTCTTCTTCCTTCATAATACCTACCTGTTTAAAATGGAAATTAATATTAAAGAAGTACGTTATATATCTCTTTCAAAAATCTAACAATTACATAACAAAAAGTAATCATTAATAGGAAGGAATTAAATTAAATCATTAAAATGAATTCAATCATTTTCCTAACCAAAAAATATAGTAATCCTATCTTGCTATCCATTTGCATGTGTATTCTTATGTGATGGGAAAATTATCTGGCTGATTCCTATCCCTCTCTATTTTACCCCCTACAAAAATATGTATGCAGAAAAACACCTAGATCAACATACACACGTAAATGGTAACTGTGGATGGAATTCTCCCAGATTAGACTATGGAACAAAAACTATTGAAATAGTTCACACAACCACTCTAGTCACATCATACCTACTAAACATTGAGTCAAGCTGCCATATGTAGGAATTTCAAATAACTTTAAAATGATGGGCGAGTTTCACCCACGTAACTGTTCTACTGTTAATTATTCAATTTCTGACTACCTACTGCTACTATCCTATAGCGTGAGGGCACGTTGTTATATGCTTTGACACGCTAAATGAAGTTTGTGCAGTGTAGACAACTCAAAAGTTGAACCATTCTTCTCAGGAATGAACGCATGCGTCACAAAAACTACCCTTCAACAGCGTATGCCTCCTTTCAATGACGCATGCGCACCGCCTTTCAACACTGTGTGCGCTTGTTGAAAGGAAAGTTGAACAGGTGTGGACATAGCTTAAGTATTTAAATGGTTGTTTCCCCTTTTCCTCACTTTCTCCAATTCCCCATCATTTTCTCCACAGTCACCATAATTAAAAAAAAATCCACATCACTTTCTCCTCATTTCCCATCTCTTTCTCTCCAATTTCCAATCCCTTTTCACCATTCCCCATCAATTTTTCTCTTTCCCTATCATTTTTTCTCCCTTCCCATCAAATTTATAAATTATTTTAATTATCACTCTTAAGGACGATAACTGCTGTAGCTACTTTGAATGGGGTTAGGGAGGAACAAAAAAAAACCTTCATCCCTGCACCTCTTTTTACTGTTGTTTAATTAACCTTTTTGTAAAAAATGTTTGATTTTAGAAAAAATCTATGATATTCAAAGTGATAGGGAATTGGGAATTGGTGAGAAGGAGATTGGGAATAAGGAGAAAGTGATGTGGGAATTTTTAAGAATTATGCTGACTGTTGAGAAAATGATAGGATATTTGGAGAAAGTGAAGGTAATGGGGAAACAACTGTTGAAGCACTTACGGATGCTTAATGTTGTCAAACTAAGTGTTTATGAGGGATTAAGACATATCACTATATCAGTGTATTAAAATTAGTGATGGGACGATACCAACATTTTAACGATTCAGACACGATTCCGATTCTATCCAAATTAACCGATTCCCAATTTGATTCTTTATGCGATTTCTGTTACCTGATTACTTGTTTATTGGGCTAGATATTTAGCTACCTAATGATACCTTATACCAAGTAGTCAAGTAGGTACCATATGAAATCTTAAATTTATTAATAATTTCATAAGTTAACTTGTGCTTTGTAGTGTTTACATGTGGGCTGAAACTTATATGATAAAGCCAAAAATGTTTTATTGAAACTCTTAACACCTTAGTTTTCATTTTATTGAGTAATCATTAATGTAAATACTAGATAGTAAAATTCATAAATCATTGATTCATAGCTAATCCTTTGATTCCTCTTTAAACAGTGAACATTTAATTCATATCTTTGAAAAAAATCCTTAATGATATTGTAAGATTAGCAACTCTGCTAATTATAAGATAAGGAGAGTTACCACATCCAACCGGAAACTTAATCGCGCTATATCTCGACTATTTCCACTACAAATGGTATTCTTGAAAAATTTCTTGAAACTGTTCCTTTTATCTAACTGAAGTGTCAAAATGTTGAAAATCTGAGGCGGACCTAAAGTACAAATTCACCTAATACACTTGACGAATAATAGTTTAAGGTATTGGAATCGCCCTAAAATTTTGGATCTCCGATTCCTGATACCTTGGAAAACCCTGATTCTCCGATTATTACGATACGATTCAAATTAATTGTTCCTTCACTAATTAAAATAGATCCGATTGCAATCAATAAAACTGGTTTAATTAACCTTTTTGTGAACAAAATTTCGATTTTGAAAATCCATAATTATTTTTCCAGTACTGTAGGTAGATAGGTAATCTTAATTTTCAATTACAAAATTCTTATGACAATTAAATAACCATAGTATCGGTATCGATGAAAATATAGGTATCGGTATCGGTGAAAATTTGAGTATCGTCCCATCCCTACCAAAAATATTGGGTCTGACTGTCTGAGGAGACTTTCTTTTCAGACTGGAGAATAGATAGCTAAAATTCCTCTGACTTTGCTGAAAGTATTTATTTCCAAGTAAAAACTGTGGTTGCTATAATTTATAATTACACCATTTTTAATTTTTCAGAAAAATATGCTCTAAAACTAACTAATAGCAAGACAATCGTATAACAGTAAAAAGAATAATCCCACCACCAAGATGCGTTTGGAAGAAAATATGAACGAGATGGAAGTTGAAGAGGAGGGAGAGGAATCAATGCAGAATGGAAGCGAGACAAATGGAGTGCACGATGCTCCTAAATCTCTTGTTGTGAAGAATATTGCAAACCAAATTTTTGATGATGATGATATGAAGGCAAGTATTATGAAATTGGTTATGTTGTATTAGCTATATTGTGTTCTATTACAATAGCTACTATTAATTTTCAAGTATAATGTTTAAGGTAGCTAGTTAGTTTGTTTCATAAAAACTAATCTCTTTTTCATTTCAGAGTAATTTTGAGGCATCTTTTTTGACTTTGGATCCACTTGCTACTTTTAACTACTTCAAAAGCTTCAGTCGAGTCAGAGTTAATTTTTCCAATTCTGATTTTGCCATTAAAGCGCGTGAAATGTGTCACTTGGCCACTTTTGCTGGTCAAGTTGTTAGATGTTTCCTTACACAGGTAACTAAAATCTCCTCCCAATGGTTATATAGCTATATCAAGGAGATGACTCTGTTTTAGTTTTATGTAACTATTCTCATTTTTATTTATTAATATTATAGCTATCATGCTCTTTCATTAAGCTATCATTCTGATAGCTATTAATTTTCAAACTAGCTAGTTACATTTAAAAACTCTCATGAATAATTGATGTTTAGGGCTGCACCAATAGCTACTATAATTATAACTAATACGAGTAGCTACCGATACTTAGTAGCTATTGGTTATATGCTGATATCGAAACCTAAAAATCAGATACTCTTATACAGATACCCACATAAGCAGCTGATATAGCTAACGAGTAGCTAGTATTAATACCATAAATATTAGCTACTGTTTATTTTAATCTATCGAAAATGTCCAATACTGATACCTGAACAAAAGGCCGATAGCTAGCTATAAATTGTTCTGAAACAGATTGTGTTGGTACAGCCCTATAACTGATAATTTGGTCTAATAATCATTCTCATTAGCTACTACTAATGATGCTCTTTTTCCTCGTAGCCTATCATCATTGGCAGTGGTTCCCCACATCTTTTACCTCCCAAAAGAGAAAAGCAGTTTCTTATCAGTCCCCCAGCTTCTCCTCCAGTTGGTTGGGAGCCTCAGCCTGAGGGGCAACCTATCATCAACTACGATATTTTAGCGGCCCTCAGTCATCTGGCACCTGGTTGGTGTTATTGATATTATTCTTTACTAGTGAAGTGTACTTGCCTGTTATATTGTAGCTATATCTTTTATGCTATTTAATTTGAAGATTTAGTGATGAAATGCAAAATCTAATTCATATGTAGCATGTTAATTCTATGAAAATAAGCATTCTCATCTTGTGATCTAGCTATATGATAAAGCATCGACTGGGGTATTCCATCGCACTTTCCTGCAAACTTCGATCTAGCATAAAAACTAAGCTAGGTAAAATCTCCATACTTACACCATCTTAAGATATCACTTTGATATTGATGTGTACCAAATTCCAACTTTTTATTTCCTATGGTTCATTATTTATTAGTAAAAAAACCACACGATTGACTATTATTGAAAATTGGGGTAATTGCCTAGCACTTTTGGGGTAGATAATTGCAGTGCGATTATTTGCCCCCAATAGGTGCGATGCAATCGTTAATAAACATTTAAATTAATTATACATAGCTATTATATATAATGACTATATTTACAATAACCAGGGCATGCAAGGGAGATGATTATTAACACCCAAAATTACTCTTAAAAACTCAAGATTAATTTGTTAATAGATTGAATGATAAGTAATTAGTATATTTTTAATGAACCATTTTCATTCCAACTAAAAGAATTCACACAAATATCTTCATACAAAACTGCAATTAATTACCCCCATGATGTGTGCAATTAGTTACCCCATGCACTTTTTCGTATTTGGGGCAATTCAACGCACTACCTTGTCAGGCTATAACTACCGTAATAATGCATATTTTTTGAAACCATTTATATCTCATTTTGATGGCATATCTTACTGTGTTCATGTATATTTCCGTAGGGTTTCAAACATAATTTTCCAACCCAGTGTTAAAAGTTGCGGGATTTTAGTAAAATCTGAAAAAAGTTTTCATATGGTGAAAAAAAAAACACTCTACTGTTTACTCTAAATTATTTTATTCTTTCATATAACAAAAATGAATGAAGTTACTTTATTTATAAAAGAAATTGCGATCTTTTTAATGGTGTAGGTAATCTGTTTTCTTAAATATTACTCCTTCACTGTTAAAAAAACGGGCGAGATTAATTACCCTGATACTCTGAGTGCAATGGAATACCCCGGTTGACGCTACTAGCTGGCTAGTGTAACTGTGTGTCAAATTTTAAAATCTTGGAACTTGTGTAGCTAAATTATAAACTAACACCAATTTATGTTTCAGGAGAAGCTCATGAGCTGCATCCTGCTTCATGTGACCAGCCTGGCATAATAGTTCATGTTTGTGAAGAAGACGGGACTGTGGATGGTATCCGGTCTCACGGTCTCAGAATGCCGCAAACTGCCCGTCCTGGCACAAGTGTGGCAAGTGTTTAACACAAGTGTGGCAAGTGTTTAACACAAATGTGGCAAGTGTTTAACATTGCCATGTCAACCTTCTAGGCTGGAGCTGGGTTTTCTTTTTATCAGTTGTTTTACATCATTGGGTCGATTGTTTTTAGGTTTTACCGCTTTATGCCAGATACAAACTGGTTTTCACTAGCTAGCTATTCAACGGTTCTAAATTTAACTCGTTGACTAGGTGGCTAGTTATGGGATGGTTTAAATGTATACTGTACACTTATTACTCAGAAGTTATAATTAATCTTTGATGCAATTCTTATGGTAGTCAAATTGATGCCAATGGTTTCATTTTGACATCAGAGTTCACTGTATCACATAAAAATCAACGATTGTCAATGTGTTTAAAATAGTTCATTCAAAACTCAATAATTTTAGCTACTATTTATCATTTATTAATTTCTAGATGTTCCACAGAAGTGAATGATGAGACTTGGTTTCCAATTAATTCTCATTGATTTCACTATTCACATTTATTTATAGCTAGCTATAATTTATATATATATAGCTACACTGATACTATTATATTGGTAGATTATCCTAGTTTAGATGTATGAGTCTGGTTTCTAGTAGCTAAATCTATTTTATTTTGTAGGTTTATCTTCCCAGAAAAGTAGGTAGGTAGTAGTCACAGTAGCTATGCAAGAGACTCAGATGACATCAATCGAGTTGGCGATTTGCCATATCGGATACTAATCATACGAAAATTCAAAATCTGAATTTGGGTATCCAATTTGAGTAAAGCTATCGGATTCATAGTTATTGGTAGTAGCTATATTCTTCCTGGCTGAATTTCATCCTTTATCAAATTTTTTAAACAAGTAAGGGATCTAGCTTTTCTGTTTTTGAAACTACAAAAAACAAACAATTTTATCATTTTCCTCAGATAAGCAATTGATTATGTCACAAAACACTCTAATTGCCACTGTCTATTCTGTATAGTGTGATAGTTTCAACAAAGATATTTTAGCTACTAGAATAAGATCACCACTCTCGGAAACTACTGTTTAAAAAATATATCATGCTGCCATCTGTGTTTAAAAGTGGGTAGCTACTAGTCATTACTACGCAATTGCAATATTTTGTGATTATCTAAAACACAAAAAACTTTTAAACTTGTTTGTTAATTAGCTGTAACATTTTTTCAGCAAATTTAGTTTCTTGCTTTTGATTGGTAATGAATATTAAGATATTAATCAAAGCAATGGCTAGTACCCACTTTGAAACACAGGTGGCAGCACAGTGCATTTATGAAACAGGAATTTCCGAGAGTGGTGAACCTTATTGTTGTAGTACAATATCTTTGGTTATGGTATAGTATCTATGCAGTAGCCTCATGTCCACTCTATGGTAAATAGGTAGGTAAATCATAACTTAATATTCAGGTAGCTACATTCATTTTTCTGGTTGAAACATGAAAAGATTTTCTGGAAACTAAAAGCGAAAATCATAGTTTGCTCTATGCACCAGTTTCTTAAATTCTCACATTTTTGAAGTTAATGATTATGTTATCCCTGTTTTATTATTGGTTAGATCTAAGTACATGGTGCCATAGGAGTAGATAATGAAGCTCTTATGGCGGACTGTTTATGTTCCTAGTCTTTATAATTATGTGCAATAGCTATTCAACTTGGTCTTAGACCCGCTTCACACTTGTGTATTTTAACACTGCGAAAAAAGGATGCGTCGTTTGGTGTTTCAGCGGGGAAAAACATATTGTTTTTAATGTGAATTTTCCTCCGGCGATAAAAAAACGCAAGTGTGGACACGTTTTAAGAAGAGCTTTCTCCGCGATTTTGAAAAACGCAAATGTAAGGTGGGCCATATAGGGTATAGCTATTCTTTTTCTTCAGTTAATATTCAACTACTAACACTATATTCTATAGTTTCTTCTTCAGACAAGTTAAGGTTTAGTTATATTATATTATTAAAAGATAGAATATCATTGGGAGTAAGGTGTGAACTAATATATTTATTTATTATATACTTGCTACACATTATACAAAGTATGCTATTTATGAATTCAATTTTGTAGTTTTAAGTTTTCACAAGGTAATGTAAGTAGATATTGTTATGTTTTTGGTGTTTATTTATAATCTGTTAGTATACTTAGATCTTCTAGTCTAGATTTAATTGGTAACATCATCACATGTTAATTATTTTCAAGAAGTCAATCAGTGACGTCACGGAACTATCAAGAAAAAAAAATTTAATCAGTTATATTAGAGCAGTATCACAGATACAAAATAAACTTAATTTAAATTAGAACTTTTAAAAAGAAATGAAGTGGATTGTGATTTGAGCATATTTTATATAAAAAATTCTATTAACTACTTCTTTCAAGATATAAATATTGATATCATCACGTACTACCCGTGACGTCACTTGTTAACTTCTGATAGAAACGCCTTTACCAGCCCTATAAAATATTGTAAATGAACTAGGAAATTTGTTTCACTGCATAGAAAACCAAAGATATTATACTACATTAAGATTCAACACTCTGAAATTTTTGTTTTAAAAAGCGCCATCTGGATTTGAAAGCGGGAACTAGAGAAACAATAACATTTGGTGTTGATCAAAACTTTGAAAGTTTCAGTGTTCAGGTAGAAGTTATATATACTGGATCAACAGAAAAGTTATCTGAAATTTATTCATAGTTCAATTTCCTAATATTGAAAAATATTATATATACCTAATCCCTAGTTACCGTTTTCAAATCCAGATGGCGCCACAACGCACTTTTAAAACAGAAATTTCGGAGAGTGGTGCATCTTACTGTAGTATAATATCTTTAATGATACTGGACGCTGATTGGTTACTTTATTTGGCGCCATATATTAATGGGAATTTGTGAACCCTATAAAGAGAGACTTCTTCTCTATTTCTTTGTATTTGCTGAAAACTTGTAATTTGTATTGGCTATTTAATGTTAAATTTCCTGCATTTACTTTAGGTAATATTCTTACTAGTTATTTAATCTCTCACTACCTATTTATAAACTAATGGTTAAGTAAACTAATATATATGATTCAATTATTTTAACTTCAGAAAAAAAATTACTTTGTCAGAAAAATATCTTCTTAAATGCAATTTATTTATTATAATTTACTGAAAAATATTCAAAACTTTAATATTTATTTCAGCAGTATGAACTGAAGAAAATTATTTAATTTTAAGAACTTTGTTTTTCATGAAAGTAACTACTATGATAATATGCATACTAAATAGCCTAAAAAACTATTTTTTCGATGAAAAAAAAAAAGCTAATAAATGTTCAATAACAAACATTTCATATCATAATGGAAATGTACAGGGTTCATATTTATCTCCTCTGCAGAAAATTATTTTACACCTGAAGATTTTATTTCTTCTTAGTTGAATTAATTATTTATAAACTTATTCAAACTTTGGTACTCAAGTATTTTATTAATCTTTCAATATTCGAGACACTTAATGTGGGTGGTAACATGGTTCCTAACTATCCGATGTTTAAAAACTTTCTGATTGACCTATGTTAACACCCACTTTCCGAGAACTGCGACAAATACCATCTTTACATTCATTTCAATAATCTTCATAAGGCAATAATGATATTTTAAAAATATTTAATTGTACAACTTTATTTATATTTAAAATTGCTTTTATGACGTCACATACACTAAACATTATATATTTTATAATTTATTTACTCCTGTAGAATTGCGAACTGTTGCCTAATCACAATCGTATAAGGTAAAGAATCTATCTAACAGAGAAATGTCCTTAGTAATAGAGGGTAAAGGATCTATCTACTTTGGCCTTGCACACGTAGGGTTTTTAAGTCTTTCCACCAGACTTTTTGCAAAGCTCTTACTTTTTCCACGAGAATAGAAGAAAAAACAATATAATAATTATTTATTTCAGTTGGTATCCATGATACCTGCAGGTATCATGGATACCAACTAAAATAAATAATAAATATATCGTTTTTTCTTGTATTCTCGTGGAAAAAGTAAGAGCTTTGTAAAAAGTCTGGTGGAAAGATTGAAAAAAACACGTGTGTACGGCCCTTTACTCATGTTAGATAGCATCTTTACATTTAAAATGTATTCTTCACTAACCGTTGATTCTTCAATATTCTATTCTTGCAATCTGCCGCTAGAGGTGCAAAGATCGCTGTAAATTACAAGCTAAATAATAGACAAAAAGTTAGAGTTCTATTCAATAAAAAGTAATAGTTTGAAGTCTTTCATTAACGCTTCAAATTGGCACCCAGGGACTCTATCCTGAAGCTTTCTGTGGTGAATGAAAGAGAAGGGGGTTCATGGGGCTCTGTAATTTATATTATGTATTGTATTTTTCTTCATATTTTCTATATTGATCATTTTTATTAAAGCTACTTGCAGTTTTAGAAGATAGCGCTAGGGTTATACTCTTCAACTAAGGGGTTAAAAATTTTGTATTGTCATCATCAGTTGTGCGTAGAATAGCCTTTTCTGCGGTTCCAGATCATCCTATACGCCTTCCTCCACTCTTGCTTAGGTAGACTCGTAGGCTTCATTTACTATTACCTCTTCATTTTCCTCTTCCATCTGTTAGTGCAGCCACCGGTGCTTGTGTCCCTTTTCGTCACATTCCTTGGTAAGTGACTGTATTCACGGAGTAGCTTTTCTGAGCATTCTCACGAACTGCTGGTAGGTGACTTTGTTCATGGAACCATTTTTCGTTTAAACACATTGGAAAGAAGACTTATATTTTTTGCCATATATTTAATTGACATTCATAGAAAACTTAACTTAAAACTGATGATTTCAACGACAACAATTGATGTAGCTAGCTAATTAAATGCATAATTAACATAAAATTAAAAATACTGATAACAAAATCTGATGAACACAAAAAAATGGACAGAAAAAATTAAATAGCTTATAATCTAATTAATTAATTCAAGAGATCTGGAGAAAATCAGCTGCTGAATTTTCAAAATATATTAGCTATAATCTAAAATTAAAATGACTGAAAACTCACCAATCGAAGAAACAATATTAAGATAATTAAATAAAGGCTTTGAAAATAAATATTCTGTATAATAATAAACCATAAAAATTGATTAAAATATTAATAGTACTTAACCCTAACTGCCCCAACAGTTTTTGATCTCACTCTCTTAATTTACTTCAACTTTTCACTCTTTTCAAATTAAATTCTCACTCTCTCTATTACTTAAACTTTTCACTCTTTTATTACATTAACTAAATAGTTATAAACATAAAAAGTCCACGTAAGAATGCTAGAGTCAGAGTCTCAAGCCTCACCTTGACCGGGAGAAGTAGCTCCGTGGAACTTCCATTAAAAACTAATCCTAATTCATTTTGTGAATGGTATAGAGAATGAATGGAAACTAGTATACAGACTTGGTACAAATATACTACCTTGCTACGGCAGAAATTAACTAATTCTTACTGAATTTGTAGCAATGATACTAATTTTATACGGAAAAAAAACTTCGTAGAACATAACATAGAATTGCCGTAAAGATAATTTTCATCCCACTTTAAAAGCATCCTGTGAAAAAACTAGAAAGATCAGACAAGAGTATTATCAATTTATGCAAAAACACTTCAATTGTAACAAATGAAGTTGAAGGACACAAATTGGACGGAAAATATAGTCCATGACTTGAATTTCCATCAATGAGACTAGGTAATTAAATAATATAACAAGGCTGAGAGACCTAAATCAAAAAGTAAATTCACATATTTGAGTCCTTGATATTATGACGATATTCAACGAAATTGTTTATTACTTATTATTCCTAGTATAGTAAAACTCCTGTGTAACGAAGTCCTATATAGTGAACCATCCTGATTAAAAGAGTCCTGAACATAATTTGTGTAGTCTGCGATAAAATTGCCCTCAGTTTTCTATGCATATCTTTAATCCTATATAGTGAAGTAAGGCGTAAGCTCTATATAGTGACCTGATTGTAGTTAATTGTAGAACTAGACCAAGGACTGCTCAATTAATAATAATCTACAGATTGAGTAGCTATGCCTTATAAACATAAAGTATTTAAAATATACACTTGCTTCATAACTTCATTTCAATATTTACTACTAGTGACTTTGAACACACATGCACAGTGTTCAAAAGGTAACGAGACGTCAATTATAAAATATTTTGCAGATATAACATGCAATGATACAGCTATCTTCCTATATGCTGTAGTTAGTTACCATAAAGCAATATTATCTATTTGGTAACTGTACCGTAAGGCAATATTATCTATTTGGTAACTGTACCATAAGGCAATAATATCTATTGGGTAACTGTACCATAAGGCAATATTATCTATTTGGTAACTGTACCATAAGGCAATATTATCTATTTGGTAACTGTACCATAAGGCAATATTATCTATTTGGTAACTGTACCATAAGGCAATATTATCTATTGGGTAACTGTACCATAAGGCAATATTATCTATTGGGTAACTGTACCATAAGGCAATATTAACTATTTGGTAACTGTACCGTAAGGCAATATTATCTATTTGGTAACTGTACCGTAAGGCAATATTATCTATTTGGTAACTGTACCGTAAGGCAATATTATCTATTTGGTAACTGTACCGTAAGGCAATATTATCTATTTGGTAAAAGTACCGTAAGGCAATATTATCTATTTGGTAACTGTACCGTAAGGCAATATTATCTATTTGGTAACTGTACCGTAAGGCAATATTATCTATTTGGTAACTGTGCCATAAGGCAATATTATCTATTTGGTAACTGTACCGTAAGGCAATATTATCTATTTGGTAACTGTAACGTAATGCAATATTATCTATTTGGTAACTGTACCATAAGGCAATATTATCTATTTGGTAACTGTAACGTAATGCAATATTATCTATTGGGTAACTGTACCATAAGGCAATATTATCTATTTGGTAACAGTACCATAAGGCAATATTATCTATTTGGTAACTGTACCATAAGGCAATATTATCTATTTGGTAACTGTACCATAAGGCAATATTATCTATTTAGTAATCTCCTGCAGGAAAATATTAGATGCCACAGCAATGATGAGACCAAGTCCTGCCGTCGCGATGGTTTGGTAGTTGAAAGCAAAACCGAAAATGGAGAGTTGCGGAGGAGAAGCTTGGAGGAAAAACAAGATACTTAGACGCTCTTCGCATGGGGCTATGAACTGTGGAAAATGACAAAAATTATATTTCTGTTGAACAATGAAAAATAAAAGAATCGAGTATAAAATCTTGATATAAAAAAATTGTTTTAATTTCATCTTCAATATAAATTGAACGTTTAAAAAGTTAGGTACAAGAAAGACCCTTCTTTTTCGATCATACAACATTTTCATAAGTCTTGTGAAATTATGTTTTCTGGCTAAATTTTAGACGCAGGTCAATTGGTTGGCTAAAGTCAATGGATTCATAAACAAATTAATTAGGTCGCTCCTGATCAATTTGTTCTGGGTGACTTGATTCCCTTACAATTCAATTTAAAGAAGTAGCATATTCAGACTTAATACTCTATCTTTTTTTTTTTTTTAAAAAAAGGCCCCTGCCAGAAGAAGCAAACCTTCTTTAAATAATTAATACTCAATCTTTGCTCATCAAAGTTGGCACACTCAACTAAAAGGCGAGTCACAATGAAAGATACAAGTCAGTCTTATGAAGATAAGTCATCGTCTTCGGAAATGGCTGCGGTTGACTCTAAACATATATTAGTATTTACTGGTGTGATTCATTCATAATCAAGTTGGCTAGTACAATTTCTTCTGTACCCGATCTTCTGTGTGATGTATACCCCTACAACATCCTTAATGGTTCACAAAAATTAAATGTCATGCATGGCCAACCATTCATTTAACCTATAGAAATTTTCATCTAGTAGCTAGCTATCTAATTCGCATTATGAAGTATTTTCTAAGTTTAAATTCTAAAAGATGATATAGCTACATCAAGAATTTCTTCATAATTTCTCTCAATGACCATAGTTTTCTATGATTTTATTCATAGAAAAATATCTAGTGCACCTGAGATATGAAGTGGCTCTGAGTTATGAAGGAACCAATACTTCACTGAATTAGGAGTTTGACTGTAGCTACTTTCCAAAATTTCCTATTGTAATTTTCATTAAGTAGCCATCAAATAAGCAATCGAATATTGAAGATTCTAACGACAGAATAGTAGCTAAGGTAAATTACGAATTTTCGGTCAGTTTCATATCTTTGGAATAACTGACCGATAATTCGTAATTAAACCTAACTACTTTCCACAATTTCATCACCTTGACAAGTCTCTCTCCCTCGAAGTTCACTTCCGCAAAGGTGGCAGCCAGTAGCGGCAGAATGAGAAGCGGAAGGATGAGGTTGGTCAGGTCCACCAGGGACGGAGACTCTTTCAACCAGATGCCCAGGTTAATCACCAGCCAGGCTGTTATGACACTCACCAGACTGAGCATCCAGCGCTGTGTGGCCAACCCAAACACTCTCAGTCCGCTCTGGAATATCAAAAACACATTTATGTAGCTAATGTTTTTATGTAGCTATAGCTAACTATAATTAATTTTAAAAATATGTTAAAAATAAATACTATAACTATATATGGATGTGTTAAAAAATATTAATGAAAAAAAAATTGTTAAAAGAGTCCATCTCATCCAGTATTCTCTTTAATCTTTTTAGCGTACGTTTGTAATATAAAAAAATATATATTAGCCCAGACTATGGATATATTAAACCGTACAATCTAATGTGATAAGTTAATTATTTGCTATTCAAACTATCAATTAGAAGAAGAATTTCAAATCGTTGTAATAAATATTAACTCTGGCGATAGATATAGTAAACCATAGCTACAATTAATTAATGATTTGCTATACAAATTCACACCTGAATTTTCCAGGTGTGATAAAGAATTTCGTCATTAGAGAGGAGCTTTTGGTTCTGAGGGCCTGTCCCTTCACTGTAAGAGGCGCCCCTGCCTCTCATTGACGCTGCCGCAGAAGGAGGTACTGAAGAAGTATTTGCAGATAGAGGCGGAGCACTGTTAGAGCTGAGAGTAGCTGTTGCATCAACCGTTTCTGTAGTTCTGTTTTCAGAGGTAGAGTTCTGCACCACTGTAGTGGAAGTGAAAAAAATAAGTGGAAAATCTATTTTATTCCACAAAAAGAGTAAAATGTTATAAATAAAGCAATCATTGTACAGGACCGATTTCATGAGGTGACAATTGTACAGCTAATCCAAAAATAAATGTGGTTTGAAGTAGTTCATTCAAGATCTTGTAGATACGTTGTAGTTATACCATAATAGCTAATGGACTACCAATTTCAAACTACTAAGCTAGGTAGCTATAAGAGTGTGGCGTAGCTTTAATTCTAATAATTGGGTGTCTACCAAGAAATGCTCATAATACATTGTTGTTATTTTCTAGTCAAAACAAATTAGCTAATCACTTCTTTATTATTGAGTCTGGTATCTCAATTTTTCCTGGGCTCAATTGTCTTGGGGCCCAACTGTCGATCCACAAAACAGAATAGGGAAGTAACATTTAATAAGTCAGGCAAATGAGTCTCAATCAGAAGTGAACAATGATGCCAAGGATATTAGCTAAATGAGATTTAGTTATGAAAATTTAAAATTAAATTCATTTTTGATAGACACCTACAATAAGAATTTTCCTAAAACAAAATACATTTCAATTTGTGGTCACATTTTCTAACATTCAAATACGGTTTATTCTGTATCTGCGATACAGCTCTACAATAAGTAGCTATCTACTCGATTGAAATAAGATTTCTCTAATAGTTCTGTGATGCCACTGTTTGACTTATTTTTATCTCTAACTAACTACAAACATTCTTTAAATTTGTGTTCCCTGAACTTTGTTTCTCCATACTCACATTCCACCACTATCTGTTGACTGCTCTCCATCTCCTGGTCCTCTTCCATTTCATCACAGTACTCTTGATCCAACCAAACATACTCCTGGAGGAGGTTGTCTGCCCCGTCCATTGGTTTGACACCAATGTAGTCTCGCTCATAAACCCGGCCATCACTTTCCATCATCCGCATTAGTTGCCTTTGGATTAAATTGTGCGAGATAATTTGAGCTATGAGTGGTAGCTATATATTGACGTGTGTCAATTATACAACCCGAAAATTGCATGCAACTCTATGATAAGTGAGCACACTTGCGTCTCTTGGACTCGAAACACAAGAATTAAAAGACGGATAATTTTGTAAGCAAGAAAAAGACGATCTGTTAAAAAGATGCTTGTGTGCGTGGAGTCTAAGAGTAGGACCCAAACGTTTCCTTCATCCATACATATTTAGGTTATAATTGTATAGCTAAACCCAAAGAGAAAGCTAGGTAGTGAAAATAGTGAAACATGCTTTTAAATTATGATTCAGTATAATCCAGAAGCAAAATTATCAAATAATATATCAAAATAAAAATGGATGCATTACATTAATAAATTACCTTATACTTATTGTAAAAGATCTTGATACTGAAATAATAACGAAAATCACGAGAAAGTGCCACATGAAGGCAAACACGGAGAAAACCACTCGCAAAACGTAACGCAATCTGCATGCTATGAGAGGAGATACCATGACTGCAAGTGAGAAATTAATAGAAAATCAAAATTTGAATAGTGAGAAATCCAGCAACAATATCAGAACTTGTATAGATGGCCCATCCCGAATACTTTGTTATTTTTTAAATAGCTAGCAAATAGATGATTTGAAAAAAAAACTTTTTTCCATGTCATTAATTTATTACCTTCACTACAATTCTTATCATTTCTGAATAAACTTTCATCCTTCATCCAATTAATTAATACCATTAGTTGGATCTTCCATTAGCAAAGTTTAATTTCTGATATATAATGGATGACGATCCATTTTGAGGGCTGATTAGCTATTTAATACAAAAAGACTTTTTGTTAGAAACTTATATCCAAGAATTGTAGCATACATCTAGCTAGCTATACAAGAAATCTATTCAAATTTTTTTTTTAAATTTAACCCATCCCCAAATCGACCCACTAAATATAACCCATCCCTTAACATTTGGATGGGTCATCTTTACAAGATTCAGTGTCATCAAATGCAAAGACTGTTGTTTGGAACTATCATAGGTGGCTAGACTAGATCCAACTCTTTTGGGTGCTAAAAAAAATGAAAAGACCATAAAGATTTTAGTTTCCTATAGTCAACATAATGGTAAGGAGAGATTTAATTAGCTAGCTACTGTATAATAAAATATTACTGAATTCAATATCTCCGATAATGACTAATAATTATATTTCACGCTAAAAGACACAGTTACTACCTAGCTACTAAAAGGACAGCTTCCTTTCATACAAATGAAAGTTAACTTATGTAAATCACTTTAAGGAGTTTGGGAAGGGGACACTTAAACAAAACAGGTGTCGCCTGTGCATTGCTAGTTAGCTAATTGAAATTATAAAAGTTCATTATTAAAGTGAAAGGCTAACATTTTACTGTGATGGTGTACTATCATAGAAAAGAGTCACAGTTTCCTAATTTCCTATTACAGTAGAACTCTTGTGCAGATAATGAAATCCTGTGAAATTAGTAAACAGGGAAAAAATCATTACCTACAGAAGAAATTTTCTTCATCTGTTTCACAGTTAGTAGACATGTTCTCTGTTGAATGGTAGAGGTTTAATATATGTATACTGTAGTGTGAATAAATGAAAAGCAACATTCAGTATGAATTAGGATTAAAAAGGAAGACAACTAGCAGCTAGCTACCAACCACAAATAAATAATTAATGGACAAATCATCAGTTTACATCATTTTCCAAACCCACATTTAATCCAAAGTAGCTAGCAATCAGACATTGAGAATTTCAAAAAAGTAGGTACCAGATGACCAAGAATCTGATATAGTTAGTTAATACAATTAATGAAGCTATGCAAAGTTTGATGACTTGAGAATCTAGATTAAATTAAACATGTTGGTCTGTTTTGAATCATAATATCAATAGTTTAGAAAGGGAATAACGATAGAAATCCATTGAGTAAAACTGTCCTATTGCTACCATATCTAAACCTAATATAAAATTAGAAAAAATTTAATAAAATTTTAGTTGAATATTCATATCACTTACAATACACCAAAGTGTAGCTATAGCCAAGGTTCATAGACTATAGCAGGTTAAGCGAATGGGGGAAAAAATTGCCATTGAGAAAATAACAATTCCTGTCTTCCTACTTGAATATCTCTTAAACGGTAGATTAAACTTGCTTGTGAGTCAACCTAGAATTCTTTAAAATTTAATAATCTATCGAATGGTATAAAAATATTTCAATTAAATGGTTATTATCGCTGCAAAACAAACAAAAACTAACTGCTATTCACTACGACAATTAGCAAATGAAGGAACAATTTCTGTCTTTCTTCTTGAATATCTCTTAAACGATAGATTAAACTCGTGCGTGAGTCTGATTAGAATTGTTCAAAATTTAATAATCTATTGAGTGGTCTAAAAATATTTCAATGAAATGGTTATTATCACTGCAAAAAGAACAAAAAACTAACTGCTATTCACTCCGGTGTCCGTTGATTAATGGGCACTGGTTAACATTTTCATCCGCTTTCATTACTGTAGCTAAAAGTCTAAAATAAGAACAAAAATAATATTGCAATAATAAAATAAGAAATAAACAATATAAAATGTCAATTTTGTATTGTAACATAGGTTTCGATCTAAAGAATAGGTTTTCATCTAAAGAATTTGTAGACGCAGCTCTTGGTAACATTTCGTACTATTTCTATTCGTTTAACCTGTTATAGTCTATGAACCTTGGCTATAGCTACTAGTGAGTTTTTGATTAAATTTAAAACAAGGAAAATTAACAATCAAAAAGGGGTTACAAATGCCAATTAGCAACTAGCTACCACAAACCCATAGCTACAGAATTTAATAGTCAATTTTTGAATACAGCTGAAATAGTATGCCAACAACAAAGAGCTTGAATAGAGCTCAACTGTGTCAAATTAGCTAGAAATTTGCCAATAAATATAGAACTATAATGACAGTTTTATGAATTATGAAGATCCATCGCTCTTCTATTCACCATAAAAACACAGAAAAAATCTCTTATGGACAAAAAATAAAATGAAACAGCTAGCTACACAACTCATGGAAAAAACTAAATAATCAATTATTTTCTCACAATCAGGTCATGCTTGATTCACTTCCAATCAAAATTATTGAATTATTCAGAAAAGATCAATGATTCACTGAATTAGAAGATGGGATGTATAGATACCATAATTATTACCTATAGCTACCTACCAAAACTTGGTAGCTTTTAGTAATCTGGCAATACCAATACCTAAAAAATTGCTGATATAGCTAATGAGAGTACCGAAACCGCTAGTATCGGTACAGCCCTATTCTCAAGCTAACTAAATGTAATCAAACAGAATGAGAGAGTAGCTACTCACATTTATCGCAGTTGGTACTCGTGTACATCCACCGGCCAGAGTAGTCGTTGATGGCGAGAGTGAAGAGAAGAAGCACAAGAAATGTGATTGTGGAGTTAATGCCAAGAATTTTCTTTGATGGCATTCGAATGAGAGGTTTGAACTGATCACTGCTGTAAAGTCTGCAGAAAGATACGAGTTACAGTCTGATAAAATTGAAATAATAAACAGTTGATAAGATGAAAAATCAGAAAACTAACAAATATGATGAATATATAGGCAATTAGATGTTGCTAGCTATATAGTAAAAGAGCTACAAGTGGCTACAAATATTGGGAAATATATGGAGAAGACATGCTAGTCAGTTATAAATTTCTTGCATTTTTTACTAAGCTATAGGTATGTAGTCACCAGATTTTTTTTCTCTAAGCTAGCTAGCTATGAATATTAGCTAGGTAGCTACCTGAAATATATTTTTTATCGCAAATTTATTTTGGGCTGGTACCTAGCCCAACTAGCTGTATTCTACTTTTCGAAATGTAGCTAATTAGAGAATATATACCTATTTAACAGGGTTTACCTGTATGCCAAACCATTAGCGTACACTCCAAGACAGCACCAGACAATTATAAACAAGCAGGTGATTGTGCCGTCCACAACAGTAGTCTTTGTGAAGTCACTCACAATGTCCTGGTGATTATAAATGAGACTGGTGATGATAAAGCCTGTAAAAAATTGAGCAGTTCAATACAAGTAAAATTGACTAGTTAGCTCTGTATTAAAATTTATAGTAACATCATAGGTCATATGTCAAATTTAGAATAGGTTCTACCTAGATGATAAATCTTTTTTTGGGTACGTAAAAAATTTATAAAGCAATTCAATTATTTTAATAGCAATTAGCTAGCTATATGACAGGATGAGGTGAACATACAGGGTGGGGCGTAAGTTTGGAAGCAAATGAAAGTGCATATTATTATCCAACAAAAAATATATTTAATAATTTACAGTTATGTATCATTACATGAGGGTTTTAAGAATTCAAAAATCATAAATTTATTCAAAATGTCCCCCCAGGTTTTTAATAACAGCCTCAAATCTCCTCCGAGCTCCTCCTACTGCGGCACGCAACTGTTCTTGTGAAATTTCCTTCCAAGATATCTAGAGCGAACGCTTTAAATCATCCACACTGCGATGGAATTTACCACAGGCCTTTGATTCAAGAATGGACCATACCGAAAAGTCCATAGGATTAACATCTGGGGAGCAGGGAGGCCACATTTCTTTGGACCAAAACCGTGGAAGATGGTCATGGCACCAGTTTTGAGTGACATTTGCAATATGTGAAGTCGCGCCGTCTTGCTGAAATGTCCATAGAGTGTCATTAACGAAGTGATCCTTAGCTGACTCCAACATTGGCGTCAAAATATTCTCAATATAACATTTAGCATTGATTTTGTCGCCTTGTTCCACAAAAATTGAAGGAGATCTCCAAGTTTCTGAAATGGCAGTCCAGACCATTACTGAAGCAGGTTTCATGGTTCTGTGGACAGTTTTTTGGTTGTATGGGATGTCTTTTGCACTTTTACCAATTATTCTGTCATTCCTCCAGTTGTGAGCCATTTCCACTGTGAAAATTTTTTCGTCAGACCAAACAATTTCATCAGCCGTGCCAGACTTCAATTCTCTCAGAAGTGCTTTGCTTCTCTGCAATCTCTTTTTCTTTACAGCTTCTGACAGAGTCTGTCTCTTTTGGAGGGTGAAAGAGGACATCTTTAGGTCTTCTTTGACAACTCTTCTCATTGTTCTGGGACTCAAATTAGCTGTTTTGGCTAACAATCGTATTAACCTTTTCGGGTTCCTCCTGATCTTCTCTCGGGCACATTTTATCAGTTGTTTGGTGCGTTGTGAGCGTGGTCTACCACTTCTTGGACGATCAGTCAAGTCTCCTCTCTCATTAAAACGCTTCACACACTTCTAAACAGTCGATCTCGCTATTGAGAGAGTCTTTGAAATGACGGAATCTGACTTCCCGGCACGGTGTAGAGCAATAATGGCTTCTCTTTTGTCTGACATTTTTGAATTGACTAAATTTTTGTAAAAAATAACACTGCCACGTCATTATGTAGTGTCTCTACTATAGTTCAAACCCTGTCACCTACTTAGGAACTTATTTTTAAGAATTATATTAATGTTTGAAAAATTGCTTCCAAACTTACGCCCCACCCTGTAGATGCTTCTTCATAATTATAGCATAGCTAGTTCCTGAATAATAAATTTTAGTTGACGAAAGCATATAAACTTATTAATGGAGATAATTACCTGCACCTATGCCAATTGTGAGCAAGTTGAATACTATCCCTGGGTAGGTTCTTTTGTTTGAGTCTGTTCTGATTCCAAGAAGAAATCTTATAATTTTTAACATAAAAACAGGAATGGGCTTTCCAAGTTTCACAGTCTTCCTTCCATGTGGTTCCCTAGAGCTTGAAAAACTGTGACTGTTGATGTTAGCAGTGTGAGGGATGTTCATCCTTGACAGCCTACGTGGAAACATCGGATGAGTGCTCCTCATGGAGCTGGTATGGGATGAATTTCCACGTAAGTTATGGCAATTCTGTCCCATGACTTCCTTGAATGCTTCATCTCCAGAATCATCATTGTTGATGGTATCAGTTTCTTGCGAATGTAGCTGATGAGTTATATCGATTGTGGCATCATCCAAAAATGCACTCGATGATGAAGCTAATACCTGCCTATCAGACTGAGCAGGATTTCTTCTGCTAACTAGTTTCTTGACACTACTTTGTATCATGATAAATAAATATATCTGAAAGAATTAAAGTACCTATTGTTAGGTTTAATTTAATAACATTAATATCAACAGATTTTACAATTTTAAACTTCAAAGTGTTATCAGAATAAGATTATATCATTCTTAGAGAAAAATCAGATAGCTAGCTACATTAACATCTGAAAAGCCGACCCTATACTTAAGTTTAAAAAAATTAATTCAATATTTGGATACCCAATAGCTAAGCTAGCTATCTAATTGCATTCATTTTTGTAAAGTTATTGAAATTCAAGTCTGGAAAGTAGAGCAGGATATGTGGAAAAATCTTGCACGGGCCGGGCCCAGTCT
This sequence comes from Caprella mutica, assembly GCA_947561585.1. Taxonomy (NCBI): domain Eukaryota; kingdom Metazoa; phylum Arthropoda; class Malacostraca; order Amphipoda; family Caprellidae; genus Caprella; species Caprella mutica. The sequence goes on along the minus strand of CANNZV010001580.1, from coordinate 6,999 downwards.
GCAAAATATGGGACATTTTTAACATTTTCTGTGCGAACAATCCTTAATTTCCTCTTATATTTACATGCATTTTGATGAGAACAGAAGCCAAAATGGAAGATTTCTTGGAGAACAGTTTAGCAGTTCTTGCAGTCCCATGTTTCAGAGGCTGGAAAATTGTAAGCCAATTTTTGAGCCAAAATTTCACAAAAATTCTGAGCCAAGCCAATTTGGCTCAATTTTTGAATATTTCAAGCCAAAGGCTCAAAATTAACATGGGAATATAGGAATTAATTAAAAAATTAAAGCCAATTAGACATATCTGATATCTGACCATTTCAAATCAAAGCCAATTAATTGGCTTTAACTGACAATATGTCATACTCTTATACAGGGTGTCCCAAAAAAACCGATACCCAAATTTCAAAGGCTGTAATTCAAAAACTATTAAACTTACAAAAAATTGGAAAATCAAATTTTGTTTATCAACATTTTTTCTATCTCGATACAAAATATTAGATGAATCGATTTAACGGTATTCTTTTAGCTGTATTTTTAGAGAGAAATACCAAAAACCTGCTTGCACATTTTCAATGAAACACTTATTTCACTGTTTGAATTGTTCAAGGAAGCACTAACAGAAAATTTGCAACTCACTGCAATAAAAAGTGGATTAAATGTTACAACAAATTTGTAACCTTAGATTTGAAGTGACATCCTTAAAAGATGTACGAGCGAAAACAAACACCTAAATACCGATCTTCCTCAGTGGCTGAATTTTGCTGATTGCATTTAGCAAAGAAATGCCCAGTTTGTGGATGATAATGTGGTTGGTGATGAGACCACTTTTCATTTGAATGGTAAAATAAATTACCATAAGGTTCGCACATATTCCCCGAAGAACCAACCTCCTACTTTCAGTTTTGACGTAAGAATATTGTGAGAGAAAGTCTGTGTGTGGAACGGACTAGGTAGCATTGGCCCACGTGGCCGTATCGTCTGTCCTTATTTTTACAAAAATAATTTAAATGGAGATATATACCTTGAACTAATAAATGATAAAATCTTTCCAAGACTTCGAGAAATACATGGAAACAGAATCAACCGAACCTGGTTGGTTCAGGATGGGTTCGGAACTGTTGCTGCAATTCCACAGCAGACTCACGGCAATTCCACAGCAGACTCACGGCAATTCCACAGCAGACTCACGGCAATTCCACAGCAGACTCACGGCAATTCCACAGCAGACTCACGGCAATTCCACAGCAGACTCACGGCAATTCCACAGCAGACTCACGGCAATTCCACAGCAGACTCACGGCAATTCCACAGCAGACTCACGGCAATTCCACAGCAGACTCATGGCAATTCCACAGCAGACTCATGGCAATTCCACAGCAGACTCACGGCAATTCCACAGCAGACTCATGGCAATTCCACAGCAGACTCATGGCAATTCCACAGCAGACTCACGGCAATTCCACAGCAGACTCACGGCAATTCCACAGCAGACTCACGGCAATTCCACAGCAGACTCACGGCAATTCCACAGCAGACTCACGGCAATTCCACAGCAGAAGCACGGCAATTCCACAGCAGAAGCACGGCAATTGCACAGCAGAAGCACGGCAATTGCACAGCAGAAGCACGGCAATTGCACAGCAGACTCACGGCAATTGCACAGCAGACTCACGGCAATTGCACAGCAGACTCACGGCAATTGCACAGCAGACTCACGGCAATTGCACAGCAGACTCACGGCAATTGCACAGCAGACTCACGGCAATTGCACAGCAGACTCACGGCAATTGCACAGCAGACTCACGGCAATTGCACAGCAGACTCACGGCAATTGCACAGCAGACTCACGGCAATTGCACAGCAGACTCACGGCAATTGCACAGCAGACTCACGGCAATTGCACAGCAGACTCACGGCAATTGCACAGCAGACTCACGGCAATTGCACAGCAGACTCACGGCAATTGCACAGCAGACTCACGGCAATTGCACAGCAGTCTCACGGCAATTGCACAGCAGTCTCACGGCAGTTGCACATCAGTCTCACGGCAGTTGCACATCAGTCTCACGGCAGTTGCACATCAGCCTCACGGCAATTCCACAGCAGCCTCACGGCAATTCCACAGCAGCCTCACGGCAATTCCACAGCAGCCTCACGGCAATTCCACAGCAGCCTCACGGCAATTCCACAGCAGCCTCACGGCAATTCCACAGCAGCCTCACGGCAATTCCACAGCAGCCTCACGGCAATTCCACAGCAGCCTCACGGCAATTCCACAGCAGCCTCACGGCAATTCCACAGCAGCCTCACGGCAATTCCACAGCAGCCTCACGGCAATTGCACAGCAGCCTCACGGCAATTGCACAGCAGCCTCACGGCAATTGCACAGCAGCCTCACGGCAATTGCACAGCAGCCTCACGGCAATTGCACAGCAGCCTCACGGCAATTGCACAGCAGCCTCACGGCAATTGCACAGCAGACTCACGGCAATTGCACAGCAGACTCACGGCAATTGCACAGCAGACTCACGGCAATTGCACAGCAGACTCACGGCAATTGCACAGCAGACTCACGGCAATTGCACAGCAGACTCACGGCAATTGCACAGCAGACTCACGGCAATTGCACAGCAGACTCACGGCAATTGCACAGCAGACTCACGGCAATTGCACAACAGACTCACGGCAATTGCACAACAGACTCACGGCAATTGCACAACAGACTCACGGCAATTGCACAGCAGACTCACGGCAATTGCACAACAGACTCACGGCAATTGCACAGCAGACTCACGGCAATTGCACAGCAGACTCACGGCAATTGCACAGCAGACTCACGGCAATTGCACAGCAGACTCACGGCAATTGCACAGCAGACTCACGGCAATTGCACAGCAGACTCACGGCAATTGCACAGCAGACTCACGGCAATTGCACAGCAGACTCACGGCAATTGCACAGCAGACTCACGGCAATTGCACAGCAGACTCACGGCAATTGCACAGCAGACTCACGGCAATTGCACAGCAGACTCACGGCAATTGCACAGCAGACTCACGGCAATTGCACAGCAGACTCACGGCAATTGCACAGCAGACTCACGGCAATTGCACAGCAGACTCACGGCAATTGCACAGCAGACTCACGGCAATTGCACAGCAGACTCACGGCAATTGCACAGCAGACTCACGGCAATTGCACAGCAGACTCACGGCAATTGCACAGCAGACTCACGGCAATTGCACTGCAGACTCACGGCAATTGCACTGCAGACTCACGGCAATTGCACAGCAGACTCACGGCAATTGCACAGCAGACTCACGGCAATTGCACAGCAGACTCACGGCAATTGCACAGCAGACTCACGGCAATTGCACAGCAGACTCACGGCAATTGCACAGCAGACTCACGGCAATTGCACAGCAGACTCACGGCAATTGCACAGCAGACTCACGGCAATTGCACAGCAGACTCACGGCAATTGCACAGCAGACTCACGGCAATTGCACAGCAGACTCACGGCAATTGCACAGCAGACTCACGGCAATTGCACAGCAGACTCACGGCAATTGCACAGCAGACTCACGGCAATTGCACAGCAGACTCACGGCAATTGCACAGCAGACTCACGGCAATTGCACAGCAGACTCACGGCAATTGCACAGCAGACTCACGGCAATTGCACAGCAGACTCACGGCAATTGCACAGCAGACTCACGGCAATTGCACAGCAGACTCACGGCAATTGCACAGCAGACTCACGGCAATTGCACAGCAGACTCACGGCAATTGCACAGCAGACTCACGGCAATTGCACAGCAGACTCACGGCAATTGCACAGCAGACTCACGGCAATTGCACAGCAGACTCACGGCAATTGCACAGCAGACTCACGGCAATTGCACAGCAGACTCACGGCAATTGCACAGCAGACTCACGGCAATTGCACAGCAGACTCACGGCAATTGCACAGCAGACTCACGGCAATTCCACAGCAGCCTCACGGCAATTCCACAGCAGCCTCACGGCAATTCCACAGCAGCCTCACGGCAATTCCACAGCAGCCTCACGGCAATTCCACAGCAGCCTCACGGCAATTCCACAGCAGCCTCACGGCAATTCCACAGCAGCCTCACGGCAATTCCACAGCAGCCTCACGGCAATTCCACAGCAGACTCACGGCAATTCCACAGCAGACTCACGGCAATTCCACAGCAGACTCACGGCAATTCCACAGCAGACTCACGGCAATTCCACAGCAGACTCACGGCAATTCCACAGCAGACTCACGGCAATTCCACAGCAGACTCACGGCAATTCCACAGCAGCCTCCCTGCAATTGCACAGCAGATTGGGGCAGTTGCATAGAAGATTGGGGCAGATTCACGGCAGTTGCATAGCATATCGGGGTTAGATTTTCTATGCACAGTTTATACATAAGATGAACTTGCGCACTGCGCAGTTTCACATTGGGTGTATTTGCGCAGTGCGCAAATACACCCGGTAATTGCGCAAAATTCACCCGGTTTATCCCCACGATCTTTGCGCACAGTTATTCGATGATAACTTTTTTTCTATTGAACTTAAAGAGTTGAAACTTGGTGACCACCTAGGTCTACCCTTCATCTATCTGCACACAAAAAATCAGATTGCTGACTTCTCTAGTTTTTTCGTAAAATCAAAGTATGCGGAAAATGCGCAAAGCCACCCGGTCCGACGCTACCAGTTCTTGCAGTGCAGTCCCAGTCTGTATTTCGTGGTAAATTCCACTGACATGTCGAAGGAATTTTTTGACCTTTAAAATAATATTCCGGCAAAGTCCCAGTCTGTATTTGGTGCACAAAATTCCACTAACTTTCACAAAAAGCTTAAAAAATTCCACCATAAATTCCCATTAATTTAGCTTATCCACCAACATTTTCCCAATTTATCCACCGAAAATTAATGGTAACATAGGAATGAATAGCTGAAATTCCACCAACTTTGCTGGATTATTATTTTCAAAGAGGAAAAAATTCCACCGACATGTCGGTGGAATTTACCACGAAATACAGACTGGGCAAAGTCGGTGGATTTTTAGCTATTTATTCCTATGTTACCATTAATTTTTGGTGGATAAATTGGGAAAATGTTGGTGGATTAGCCAAATTATTGGAAATTTATAGTGGATTTTTTCAGCTTTTTCAAAAAGTCAGTGGAATTTTGTGCACCAAATACAGACTGGCATAGGAATTAATTCTAAATCTCCCGCAGCTAAATTAATGGTAACATAGGAATTAATTCAAAATCTCCCACAGAGATCTCCAATTTCTAAAATTTCATTCAAAAACTCCCGTAGAGAGTCTTGGAAAAATGTTCCATATTCTGCAGACTGGCCAAGTAATAAAGCATGTCCAAACTCGCCATTTTGATGGCAAGTTTGTGAGTTATTTTGAGCTCTTCAATTGCAAATGGCGAGTTTCATCTAATTTTCTCCCAGTCTGCAGAAACTGGTAAAGTGTTCGTAGAGATCTCTTATTCTGTTCGTAGCAAAATCAATGTAAATATAGGGATTAATTCAGAAGTGTTCGTAGCAAAATTAATGTAAATATAGGAATTAATTCAAAATTGTTCGGAGAGAACCAGTCTGAAGAATATGGAACATTTTTCCAAGACACTCTGCGGGAGTTTTTGATTTGAATTTTAGAAATTGGAGATCTCTGCGGGAGATCATGAATTAATTCCTATGTTACCATTAATTTTGCTGCGGGAGATTTTGAATTAATTCCTATGTTACCATTAATTTAGCTGCGGGAGATTCTGAATTTGCTGCTGAGAGTCAGAGAGTAACTCTCTCTCAAAATAAAATCTCTGCGGGAGAAGAGACACATTCTGCAGACTGGGGAGAGAATATCCCAAAAATCTCATATTCTGCAGACTGGATTTTCTCCTATGCTACAATGTTATTTTGGAGAGAATTAATGATAATTTGATCATTTTGGAGAGAATTTGTTGAAATTTGGAGAGACAAATGGCGAGTTTATGAGACTTACTATTTTACTTGGCAGACTGGGTTTCTGCGTGTTCATGGTTCGGAATAGTGAACTAGCTACCCAGTCTGCAGAATATGGAACATTTTTCCAAGACTCTCTGTGGGAGTTTATGATAGAATTTTAAAAATTTAAGATCTCTGCGGGAGATCTTAAATTAATTCCTATGTTACCATTAATTTAGCTGCGGGAGATTTTGAATTAATTCCTATGTTACCATTAATTTAGATGCGGGAGATTCTGAATCTGCTACTGAGAGTCAGAGAGTAACCGTTTCTCAAATTAAAATCTCAGCGGGAGAAGAGACGCATTCTGCAGACTGGCTAGTTACTAGCCGATCTGCATTGTCACTGCCAATTGCCATGAATCTCCCCAAGCCCTATCTGCTTAGCCAGTTCCGTAACTCTGCCCCAACTGGCGACTTGCATTGGCACCAGATTGTATTTGGTGGTAAATTCCATAAGTATCTAAAAGCTGAGCGGCGCACCACATTACGGCGCACTACAATACGGCGCACCACTGTACTTTCTATTAATGAACTCAATGTGAAAAACTGTTATGTAGTTTGTTGTATGATGTATCCGCTAGTTTGTTGTTCTGCACACTTCATGATTGTTTAATGACCTGGCAGGGGGGTTCGGGGGGCGGCACGCCCCCCTATACATCTACCTAACGGCTAACTGATAAGTTTTTATTTACATCTCAGACTGAAAGTTTACAATAGTTACCCCATAAAATTACAATTACAGTTTTCTATGATGAATTTTATTTTCTATTCCAAATTAAACATCTCAATCAAATAATTAAACTGTGTAGTATAAACATTGGATTCAGGTACCGTCAGGTGTCAGACATAAATTTGATATGACAATTACCTATCAAATTCACTCCATTTGTCATTAATCTGTATTCAAATTACCTATCTAATAGAATGTACAGTGGTGCGCCGTAATCTGGTGCGCCCGCGCCG